>JANEHU010005046.1:0-169932 GCA_027563435.1 Nasonovia ribisnigri | reverse complement strand
GTATGACCATTATTAATTGATACTGGTCGGTTGGTGGAGTGATGGCGTGTGGGGGACAACTTTAGCGACGCGAAACGCGCCCGTGTTATCTAACGTCATCTTGTGACGAACGCCCATGCAACACACAACCCAAGCGCACAGAAAAACATATTTTTTTTATAATATTATAATATATATAATATATATATTTGCGTATTGTGTTCTGCGTTGGGCGCTTTTCAAAACCGGTGAGTACAATTTTGAAATACATAATAATAATTAATAGTAGAACGTTGTAAGAATTTGGTAGTTTGCTAGGCTACCAAAAGCTACCCACGACCAAAGGGGAACACTTCGGTCGTGACCTATGAGCCGCACCGCGTGTTAGCCCGAAAGCTAAGTCGGTGGAACTCATAGGCTTTGTACACTCAGTGGTGAATGAACACCAAAGATTTATTTAAAAAAGGGGAAAAGGAGACATAACATAAAAAAATTAAATAACAAAAGAAAGTTAGGGTAATCAGAGGTATTGTATTTTACAATGATGCACAACGTGCAATAATAGATATTTGTGAAGAATAATAATAATAAACTAGCAATTTCGAGAAATATAATAATTGTTGCCTCATGACAATTGTTACAAAGGAGTATATAATTTGGGCACATGGGCACATATGATTTTTTTATATTAAATTTTACTTCGCCAACCATAGGGTTACCGTCCGGCATATCGCTAAGGATGGTAAGGATGGGAGGCAACAAAAAGAACTGCGCCAGGCGCGGAAGTTGACACATGTTAAAAAATTATACGAACGCAAATAAAAAGGGATATACGGGGGGTGTATTTTAATACATTACAATATTATGACTGATGGACGACGAGACTGCTGACGGTTGACCGATGGCTGCGATGGGCTGGCCAGGTGGCCGTCGACACACACGCGGTCGACATGGCCCATCTGCATCGGTCAGTGGTTGAAAGTTGCTTCGCCCGACATCGAGCCCGTGGTGACGTTTAGCCCATCATGGCGTGGGCACAACGATGTTGAAGAAACACAAAAAAACTTCGCCGGGTTATATAATATGTGCTTGCGTGGCCACGTGGTCTGGATGGCGGAATCGACGGTGAGGCTGAGCGCACGAACAAGAGCCACGACCAGTGCGAGTGGCGTTGGAAAAACATAGTGTCGGAAGTCCGACGAAGCTGGCTGGACGGTGGCCGATGTTGATAGTTGAGATGTTGAGGTGGGGAAGCTCAGGGTAGGTGTATTGCGGGACTTTTACAATAATGTGGAATTTTGATAATTGCACTGCGGCGAGTGTACCGACGGAAGCGACAAAGGCGCCGGCGGCGGCAGGCTGCGGTGACGACGGTGACCACTGCTGCAGGCGGGGAGGTCGGGGATCAGTTATTGCATAATATAGCGTTAATCACGTGCGCATTATCGTATTGATATTACTGGGATGGTCATTGACCGACAGGTGTACTGATAAAATTATACGGGGAAAAAGGTATGCCAGGTGATTTGTTATAATGTTTAAGAGGCCTACAATTCTGTGACGTTACATAACCCCCCCAACAAGTTGTTAAGGTTGTTACATAAGTCAGAAACCGAAAACCACTTGTTGTAGTAAAAGGAGCTGAATTTTAGGGGACCATAGACATACAATTTGAGGGAATAACATTTTTACTGGGGACATCATAGCAATATCAAATACATAACAATAAAATTTAATTTGCAACCATAAATTAATAATTTAGTTGGGTTAGGGAGTATAGGTGGTAAGGGTTCTAGCATCACAATGATAATATGAATAAAACCTACACATCTGTGCGCACACAGTATATAATAATAATAAAAAACTAGCACGTTAGTGCGAACACTAAAATAATAACATATTTAATAATAATAAAACCTACCAATTATAATTGCCTGACTAGTCCAGGGAGCGATGATGATACCACTGACCACTATATTCCTAACCGGGAAAAGGGGGAAGGGACTCTGGTCAGTAATGCCTTACGGGGGCACGACTGCACAGGCTACGACCACATTATGGGGACGTAATGTGGAAGGGGCAAGACAAAAAAAATAAAATAAAACTATTGTGTACAGGCAAGACAACGAAGACCTTGCACTGCATAGGTTACTCTGGACATTTCATTTTACACACATGGCAAGCCATGGTGGGACCTAACATTATTAAGGGGGGGCTATCAAGAATGTTCCTGCATGTTGTGGCGAAAGAGCGGTCAAGAGGCGGGGTCTGGTGGCTCCTTTACCCCCTTGCGGGAAGTCACCCTCCAGATCATCGGGTCGCGGGTCAATAGTGGTAAGTGTGGTCCGGGGCCCCCTACTTAAACGCGCACAGGGACAGCTGGATTTTACGCCAGCCGTATGTGAACGCGTAGGAGACTACCCGCTAGGCCCCAATTGGCAACCACACTAGGCCGACCAAGCCCGGACACTCACTGGGACGGAGCGTCACCACAACACCGGTTAAGTTAAAAAGAAGAGTGTCTCAGACTCTTTGCCGGACAGAGAGTAGTATCAGTACTCCCTGTACGACGGGGGGCCCTACCGAGCTGGGGGACAACGAATTTGAAAGAAGATAATGAGAGAAAGAAAAAGGCGGAGTAGTATAGGGACATAGGGGGGGAGAACGCGGAAAGTTACGAATTAAATGACCCGGGCCGACTCATTTGGTGCTACATAAAGCTTCAAATGTATTGTATTATGAGTACCCTTAGGTGTATCGTCATCTGGATGAACCAACTCATACGCATTTACAGTCTTGATACTTTATATCTTGAAAGGACCATCGTATAACAGAAAAAATTTGGCTATTTTTTTATCGATTTGATTGCTTAATCGATGAGTCCTAACGAGTACTAGATCACCTACTTTAAACAAGGTTGGATTAAGACGTTCGCTCTGTCGTTTTTTACGGGATTCAGCTTTGGACAGTTGTACCTCTTGGGCTAATGTTAATTGTTGATAATGATCGGGAGGGTCTTCATTGTGTGGAAAATGTATGAACTGCGTGAGCGGGTTAGATTTTAAAGTTTGTAAGAACAGCGTAGAGGGAGTTTGGTGTGTGGACTCATGACGGACGTTATTCAGTGACCATTCAATGTACGGAACATACTGGGGCCACGTCGAGTGTTTTTTGTGGCAATAAGTCCTAAACATCCGACCCAGTTCCCTCATAACTCGTTCGGCGGGATTTGACTGGGGGTGGTATATACTAGTATGTGATACTTGAATTTTGAATTTTTGTATGGAGGTCTGCCAATGTTTACTGATAAACTGTCGACCGTGGTCGGATACAATATTTTTTGGGATGCCATAATTCGGAAAATAGTCAGTTATTAATTTTTTGACACAGATTTTAGCGTTGGCACGTCGGAGGGGATATAATTTGATAAACCTGGTAAAATTGTCAACGACTACAAAAATATAAGTGAATTGGAATATGCCGGTTGGGAGGGGGCCGTAAAAATCGACTAACAACTTATCGAGAGGCTTAAGAGAGAGGATGGATTGCATGGGTCCAGTAATGCAGGTGGTCTTGGGCTTGCACTTCTGACACAACTCACAGGCTTTGACAATGCAACGGATTGTTTTATTAAAAGAAGGGAAATAACATATATTTCTCAACGAGTGGGCTGTTTTTAATGGACCGGTATGGGCATAGTGATGATGGAATAGCTCGACAATTCGTCTCACCATATGATGGGGTATGCAAAGAGACCATTGGGCATCATTCTTGAATTTACGTATGAATAGAATATCATTTTTTAAAGTATAATAATGATGCCATCTCGGTAGAGGGTCTGACTTTAATTTTTTAATAATTGTAGCTAATTTAGGATCTTGTTGTTGCTCAGAAGAGGTATTATTCAGAAGGGTACCCATATCGGGGGGAATTGGTGGAGGTATTGTATAATGAAGTATTATAGGCACATCCTTCGGGGGCTGATCGTCCCGACCGAGGGGGTGCCGAGAGAGAGTATCGATGGGGTTATCTTTCCCAGGACAATGATAAATTGTTAAGTCAAACTCTTGTAACGCAAGGGTCCACCGAGTAAGCCGGGCGTTTTTTAGTTTGCAAGAAAAAAGGAAAGTTAGAGCTTGATGGTCGGTGTATAATTTAATTGGGTAGCCGAGTATATAGATCCGGAATTTCTGACAGGCGAAAAGGATTCCCAATAGTTCGAGTTCGGTCACCGTGTAGTTCCGTTCGGCACCACACAGTGAGCGACTGGCAAACGAGATAGTGTTACGCTGACCTACACTGTCGATTTGGAACAGTTCAGCGCCGAGCCCTATATAGGATGCATCGGTCTGAATGCAGAATGGCTCATTGAAATTTGGATGGGTGAGAGCGACTTGGTGTGAAAAAGCAGTTTTAATTTTCTGAAAATCTATTTTGTTTTGTTCGGAGAATGCCCATGGGGTATTTTTGCAAATTAAATGTGAAAGAGTGTGAAGAAGAGAAGAATGGTTTTTTGAAAATTTACGGTAAAAGTTGCAAAACCCAATAAATGACTGAAGGTCTTTCTGATTACGGGGTACAGGAAAATCTTGTATGGCTTTGACCTTATCAGGGTCCATTATCACGCCCTTAGAGGAAATGAAATGTCCGAGAAACTTTATTCGTTGCTTATTGAAATAGCATTTTTTAAGTTTTAAAGTGAGTCCGGCTTTCGCGATTTTATGGAAAATCCATTCTAAAATAATAATATGATGGTCGAAAGACGAAGAAGATAATAATATGTCGTCCACATAAGTGTGGATGTCATCAGGGGATGGGCATGGTATTGAATAATTATTGAGGGTAGCCTCAAGCCCTTCACCGAAAGCGGCATTAGAAATATTTAAACCAAATGGTACGACACAAAATTGGTATGAACGACCATCGTATAAAAAACTGGTATATCGGCGAACTGAGGGATCTAATGGGATCTGCCAATAACCTGAGGAAAAGTCTAGGGAAGAAAAAAAAGATTTATTATAAAATTTCGCTAAGATGTCGTCAATGGGTGGAGACGCATCTCGTGTCGGTATAATAATAGAATTGAGCTTGCGGGCATCTAGACACAAACGGATGGAACCATCGGCCTTAACTACAGTTACTAATGGGTTGTTATATGGAGCGTCGGATCTTTCAATAACCCCCCATTGAAGCATTTTGTCAATTTCTTTATCGACTGCGGGTCTGCGGGAAAAAGGTATCGGATATGGTCTGATTTTGTAGTGTTCATGAGGTTTTACATTAAATTTACAATAAAAGAATTTGTGAAGGCCAGGTTTATCTTTAAATATGTGTTTGTACTTTTGAAGGAGGGAGGTCATTAAATTTTGTTGAGATTCGTTGAGTGGAATGTCATGAAGAGCAATATTTTTTTCGTGTCCCAACGGGATGGGTTGACTTTTTAAAGCCGGAAGGTGTTCATACACGTCAGATTGGGGTTCATTCATATTAATAGTTTTCAAAGAATTGATAAGGCTACTTGGATCAGGATCCGCAATCAGTTTAAAAGGTATTTTATTATGAATGGAGGGAAGGGAGATTGTTTTAGTCTGATAATCGATGGCCACTCCATTTTCCAACAACCAGTCGTTTCCCAAGATAAGTGGTGTTGATAGTTGGGGAACGATTAAGAATATGCCATAAGTTTCATGCTGATCTATAGAAAAATTTAAATAAATTTGAGCTTTAATTTTAATGGATTTTCTGCTAAGTGCTGTGGTCAATAAGACGCCTGTGAGAGGAAAGAGAGGAATTTTATGCTGAGAAGAGTTGATATTTAAAATTTGAAAAAGTTCTTCCGAGATGGCAGATACTGAAGCACCGGAATCAAGAAGAGCACTTTGAGAGTCATTAAAAAGTTTAACTGAAATTTCCGGGCGGTAATTAGGAGGAGGCGTATGTTCATAATTTATATCAACGGGGTGAGTGAGTAGAGAAATAAGAGGACTTGAGAGAGGAGACACAGGACACATCCTCGCGGTTCTGGTCTGAACTAGTTTCTCGAGGGAGGTGCGGTCTGGTCTGGTGATGATGGTTGTGCATTATTATTGTTGTTCTGTGACCTATTGTAATTGTGGTGACGGTTGGAAGTGTAACGGTTGGTATTTGAGGGGTATGAAGAATTATTGTATGAATTTTGTGGTTGAGAATTAGAATGAGAGCTATTGTTTGAGTTGCTATTGTTTTGTGGGGCTTTGGCGCGTTGGAGGTATGTAAGTTGCTTAATGAGTTCATTTGTGGTAAGAATTCGAAGTCCCCTTAGGGCTAGTGATACATTATAGGAAAAATGAGACGTAATTTGATCCACCATTTCCATCTGGTCAATAGGGGGCTGGAGATGGCGCGCTCGACTTATCCAGTCCATAGCGTGTTCGGACATGGTGGCATCATCGCGGTGGAAATGGGGTCGGTACAGCTCGTTACGTATTGACCGTTGAAGGCTTTGTGACCAGAAATAATCTCTAAACAGATCTACAAAATCATTATAATTTATTGGAGGGGGAAGAAGAGTATTATACCACAACAAAGCCTTGCCGGTAAAATTATCACTAATAAAATTTATCTTTACTTGGTCAGAAGCATTGTGCATTAAAAAATACTGGTCGACCTTGTCAAGGAAGTCAGCAGGATGGATTGGAGAAAGTTGACCGTTGAACTTCGGGATCCGATTGGGGTCTAGAGAGATAGCAGAAACCTGTGAAAAACTATTGGAGATGTTACTATTGTTAGAGGTAGTTGGATTGTTTTGACAATTTGGAATGGTTGATATAGAACGATTTGGAAGAGTATTTAATTTTGAAATGTTGGGTAAAATGGTTGAAGAAAGAATGTTTGAAGTACTTATTAGTTGCGGTAACCTTGGAGGTAGTTGAGATTGTAATTGAGGTGGGTGTTGATCTATGGAAGATTGAGATGAAAGAGGAGGGTTGATCGAACTGTTCTGGAACCTATTCTCTAGAGCCGCAAGCCTTGCAGCGTGGCCTTCCGTAACGCAGATTCGATCGGAAAGTGACTGAATCTGGGCTTTGAGACCACGCTGTACGCTGTTCGTGTGGTTGATGCTTTCATTTAACGTAGTAGAATGAGAGTTCTCATTGCTGGCTATAAACTCGGTAATGTTGCCTTGGATTGAAATGAAATCGGCGTGGAAATTAGTTTGTATCTGGGTCAACTTGGACGTTATATCAGCGTCTATCTCATCTACTCGGGTGCACAGATCGTGAAATTTGTCGTCATACTCAGTGAGTCGACTGGCAAAGGAACCTAATTGCTGATGGAAGACTTTATTCATATTGTCAATCTGCTGTTGGAGGGAGGCAAGAGATGGAGTGGCAGTTTCGGTCAGAGAAAGATCTTCCTCGTTGGCGTTACTCATGGTGAGATCAAAATCAGTAGCCGGGAGTATGGGAGAGTGATAATAGCTTGATGGGTTGTACCTATCAGGCTGTTTGGTCTGGCGTTGACCAGCACTATACATAGGAGGTGTTATTATAATATATTTAGGTAGTGACCAAGTCAATAACTATTACAGCAGAGTGCTATATATATAGAAGATAATAAGAGTATTTTAATTTAAATAATGATTAATAGTGATTATAATAATAATAATAATTAGAGAGGCTAGTGGAAAAGAGATAATTAAAAGAGATATTGTAATGAAATATGATAAAAGAAAATTTAATGAATCTGACACTCCTACCTCAACAAAATATAATAAAATTGGCCCTAGCAACACATAGGCACTATACAATAAAATTGTTCTCAAGCTGAGAAAGAAATATATTTTATAACTAAAATAATAATTTTAGAATATTTTATACTACTGGATCAATGTAAAAAAAGAAATAATAGAATAAGTAATTTAACTTAGGATCTCATAAAACAAACTGATAGTAATGATGACCTAATGGTACTAATGGATAACAATGAAATATATAACTATTTTAATTGGAATAGTAACAAAATTAATTTGCACTATAAAAGTAATAATAATGGAAATGCCCTAGGACGGTTTAATTGTTTAAATAAAAATAATAATAATAACCAGTTTACACTGTTGTAATGGGAAAGAATTTTAATAATTTTAATAGTATAATATAATAATAGTAGGGACCCTAGTCGGGGCAGAGCTACCTAACTAACCAGCTTCCTAACACAGCATCTCAGTCATCGTTTTGTATAATAATTTTTTTTTTTTTTTTTTTAAAAAAATGATAATAGAGGACTCATCAATATAGTAATGTGGGGTTTAACCGTTATATAATATAGGGGGAAAAATATTTTTTAATAAATTATAACATGGTAAAATATTTTAATAAGAGTATGGAAAACATTATAATATATTAACTTAAGCGTTAAGGTTTTAAAGAAAGTATTTACTAATGGTAAGAATTATTGTAATGACAGGGAGAAAAATTAAATTATTGTTGTAGGATTAATTAATTATAATTTATAATATTGCGCTTCTTTTTCAGAAAGAGAATAGTTAGGTTTTTGACATTGTTGTTTAGAATAAGAATAATTTTATAGTTATAATTTTGAATATTTTAATAATTTAATTGTGTTTGATATAAAATCTTGGGCACAATATAATAAATCTGATAATGTTATTTATACTAGATTTTTTTTTGTTTTGACTACCAAGGCATACATGTGTTCTGAAGGAACATAATAATATAATAAAATTGGTTTTTGTCATGAGACATAATAAATATAATAATCTGCAGATTTACAATGTAATATAATAATAATTACTCTGACCATGAGGTCTTGGGAAACAATATAATTAATAGATTTATAATAATAATAATATGACCATGAGGTTTGGGGAAAAATGTTAGTTAATTATCGCAGCATTCTAATAAAAAGTTCCTAACAGTGTTATGCAGGGGAAAAGAAAATCCGGGTCTAGGGAACATACTAATAGGGGGAACACATAGGGGAAAAAAAATATACGAATATTACCGGGGGGGAAATAGACGGGTCGCTAGCAGTGTTCGGTCGTCTCGTCGCCGCAGCTGTCAGCACATACCGCCACTGTCAAAGCGCCGCTGCCGCTTCCAATCCGGAACACACACCAGCAGGAACAATTTCTGAAATTAATGACTGGATAACAAACATAATCATGGGGGGAACATAAAAATAATAATAAGTCAATATTTACCTGGGTAGTATAACATTTTGTTTTACATAATAATAATAATACAGTATTTTTTTTTTTGTACCAAAAGTAAATAATTAAGAACATGACTTGAACGTTAAGTTAATAATATAATAAAGTATCTCTCTAGGAGAATAATAGTCATATTTTGAATAAAATATATAATAAAAAACTTGAGAGATTTGGGGAGTAATAATATTAGGGAATTTATGATATTTAATTAATATGTGTTTGCGTTACAGGAGAATGATAGTTTTTAAGATGAAAGTGGATAAGAAATGTTGCCATGCCATGTGCTTGCCATAAGGGAATTTTACCATGTTTTACATACCGTAGATTTCCATTTTTACCAGAGAAATTTATATTTTAACAATTTTAACAATTTTAACAATTTTAAGTTTTATAATTTTGTTAAGGAGACAGAGAAGAAAAAAAAATCTATTAGTTGCAAGGGGAATTATGGACACGTTGTCCTGTCACGGTCGCCATATGTAAGAATTTGGTAGTTTGCTAGGCTACCAAAAGCTACCCACGACCAAAGGGGAACACTTCGGTCGTGACCTATGAGCCGCACCGCGTGTTAGCCCGAAAGCTAAGTCGGTGGAACTCATAGGCTTTGTACACTCAGTGGTGAATGAACACCAAAGATTTATTTAAAAAAGGGGAAAAGGAGACATAACATAAAAAAATTAAATAACAAAAGAAAGTTAGGGTAATCAGAGGTATTGTATTTTACAATGATGCACAACGTGCAATAATAGATATTTGTGAAGAATAATAATAATAAACTAGCAATTTCGAGAAATATAATAATTGTTGCCTCATGACAATTGTTACAAAAGAGTAGATAATTTGGGCACATGGGTATTAACACATAATAATTTTGTATAATATGGCATACATAATAATGTTGGCACATGGCAGTCACGTGAGTATAATAAGAGTGGGACGGGAATTAGGTAAAGAATATATTATATTTGTTTTGGACTGAGCGAACCCACGGATCGGCCCACGAAGTTCGGCAGAACACATATGATTTTTTTTATATTAAATTTTACTTCGCCAACCATAGGGTTACCGTCCGGCATATCGCTAAGGATGGTAAGGATGGGAGGCAACAAAAAGAACTGCGCCAGGCGCGGAAGTTGACACATATTAAAAAATTATACGAACGCAAATAAAAAGGGATATACGGGGGGTGTATTTTAATACATTACAATATTATGACTGATGGACGACGAGGCTGCTGACGGTTGACCGATGGCTGCGATGGGCTGGCCAGGTGGCCGTCGACACGCACGCGGTCGACATGGCCCATCTGCATCGGTCAGTGGTTGAAAGTTGCTTCGCCCGACATCGAGCCCGTGGTGACGTTTAGCCCATCATGGCGTGGGCACAACGATGTTGAAGAAACACAAAAAAACTTCGCCGGGTATATAATAGGTGCTTGCGTGGCCACGTGGTCTGGATGGCGGAATCAACGGTGAGGGCGTGAGGCTGAGCGCACGAACAAGAGCCACGACCAGTGCGAGTGGCGTTGGAAAAACATAGTGTCGGAAGTCCGACGAAGCTGGCTGGACGGTGGCCGATGTTGATAGTTGAGATGTTGAGGTGGGGAAGCTCAGGGTAGGTGTATTGCGGGACTTTTACAATAATGTGGAATTTTGATAATTGCACTGCGGCGAGTGTACCGACGGAAGCGACAAAGGCGCCGGCGGCGGCAGGCTGCGGTGACGACGGTGACCACTGCTGCAGGCGGGGAGGTCGGGGATCAGTTATTGCATAATATAGCGTTAATCACGTGCGCATTATCGTATTGATATTACTGGGATGGTCATTGACCGACAGGTGTACTGATAAAATTATACGGGGAAAAAGGTATGCCAGGTGATTTGTTATAATGTTTAAGAGGCCTACAATTCTGTGACGTTACAGGGTTTATAACACCCCCCAACTTATTTGAGAAATGGTGGCTAAATAGTTACCATTTTTCTCCTAAGCTTAATCAAGTGTTTAATTCTGAGAGACTGCAGGCCAAGGCCGTGCGAGGCTGTACAATTTCGTTTTTAACGTGAGGTTCTGCAATTTCGGGTAGATATATTTTCGCTATATTACATCGATATTTAATTATTAAATACAGACTTATGATGACTAAAATAATTACAATAACATATAGTAATGCAATATGATGCTCTGGTTTCACAAAAATGTTTTCCTTGGTATCCTTGTATAATTCATCCAATTGATTTAGTTCCTGAGCATCCTGAGCTAATTTATTGAAATTTGTATGAGACATGTGATTACTGATTTTCTGCGGTTCGTGGTATTCAATGATTTTCTTTATTTGTATAGAATAATTGAGATTTGGGCTTTTGGGTATGAAATCTTTTTGAATCTGTGTTCTTAAATTCCTAATCGGCGTGAGTATTGAGTAGTCGGTGTAGACCACGCAATAATCAGGGATCTCCAATTTTCCTACTCCAGTTAGTACTATTTTATACGAGTCTTGACGACAAGTAACCGTGACTACCTGATGGGTACTATAATATAACCACGAGTTCTGATTTCAGAGCTTATGCCATATGGCAGTATTCATACTCAAGTATCTGAGATTACACATGTCACACAGTTTTTCTGGATTATTGTACAAGGATACCTCACACGTCTGATTTCACACGTTTAGAAATAAATTTTAGTCCTAAACATAATTTGCAAGAAAACAATGTTTTACAATTTATGTACTGAGATTCTGTTAAACTGAAATGGAATTCACTATTTAAACTTACTGCTAAATATTGGGTATCCGGCTTAATTAACACTATTTTTCCGGGTGCAACAGTTATTGGCAAAGGGATGTTATGGTAGAGGTTAAAAGGTATATTTGTCAATAACGGTATTTTGGCTATAAACATGAGGATCTGTTGAGAATATATTACGCTTAAAGTAGATGCTCTGAAAAGTTCGGGAAGTGCTAAATGGGATTCCATTGCAGGAAGTTCTAGTGTCGGTGGTAACGTAAGTTGAATTTCTTTAAGTTCATGGTATAGTTCGGAAGGTGGATATACACTAGTGTGCATTAATCCGTTCAACGCGAAATTAACTATAGTCTGAAGATTCTGGGTTTCCCACGCAAACTGATTGAGCAAAAGAGCCAGTGTAGCCGTATGCTCATCGACTTTATTTTTTATGCTTAAAATGTCTATTGCATTCAACATGCGCTTTGCTTGTTCAGAGAGTCTGTCGACATTGGATTTTGTTTTTTGATACTCTGTTTCTAAGTCATGAATTGTAAAATTCACGTCTTGAACAACGGATGAAACAACACGTAATTGTTCATGGGCAAGATGTAAGGATTTTTCGTTTGAATCTCTAAGGTTTCGGATATTCTTGTAGAAGAATTCAGCATCCTCGTCTGAACAGACACCAAAAAGAACATTCGTTAACCTACCTACCGCGTTAATTAGACCTCGCGGTCGTCAGGTTAGATGTTCTGAGGATTTTCTACTAGGTGCTAGGACTTTCATGACTGAGTTAAAATTAAGTTCAATTTCATGGACAAATGGGTATGTTGTCTGTAGGAAAGTGACACAAGCTTCATTTAAAGCCTCGTCTTCCTGGATTTTTAAGAGTACACATGTGTCACTAGTTAACTGAAAGTAATTCTGGAGTGTCTTAAATTTAATGTCGTACGTGGTTAGGTTGACGTATGTTACAAAATCCCAGTTGGTGTTAGAGGTTCGAAGCGGACTTATCGATTCAAAATAGAGACTTGTCGAGTTTCTGAGGGTCGTAGCATGGATGTTCTTGTCTATGGTCTCCGATTTTCCAGATACGATCACAGTGGACAATCTAAAAAGGACTAGTAGTTATTCATGGAATAATCTTAATAGGTTTCTATGCAATAGTTTTGGTTTGTTACGTCTTAAGATAGTAACATTGGGAGAGTCTGCTTTTACATCTATTATCGGAAATGGACCTAGCCACTTAGGTGCCAATTTACCTTTACTGGCCTTCTCTTGTACTATCACTTTATCACCCACTTTTAATTCTATTGAATTTACTTTCTGGTCATAGCGATCTTTAGATTTCTCTTTGGATTTTATTTGTTGCTCCCTGACCATTTGGTGAGTTTCTTGCATCAGCCGTTTCATCTCATACTGGTAATCCTGATAGTTGTACAGAGGTTCTGTCTTCCGAGAAAACGATGTAAGTACTACCAGTGGGTAACCATATACCACTTCATGTGACTGGAACCCTGTAGCTGAATGTATGGATGAATTGTGACAATACATTGCATAGGGAACGTAAACGTCCCAATTTTGAGTGTTCTTACTAGCGTAATTCCTCAAGCACTCTCCAAGAGTTCGGTGACTGCGTTCCATACTCCCATTACTCTGCGGATGATAAGGCGTAGTTGAGGTCTGCGTTATTTTCAGGAGCTTACAGACTTCCTTGAACACTTTACTAAAGAATTCTGTTCCACAGTCGGTCATCAGAGACTGAGGTTGTCCATGCAAATAAATGAACTGTGTGACAAAATGCTGTGAGACTGTATTAGCCTCATGATCTTTCATAGCTGAAGCCCAAGCGAATTTCGAGAAATCATCAATTAGTGTTAGTATGTAGGCGTTACCGGTATAGGACTTTGGTAGAGGCCCTACAATGTCCATATAGATTTTCTCAAAGGGTCTACTTGTAGTGGTCGTTATAACCATGGGCTCTCGGATGGTCTGGTTTGGGGTTTTATTGACTTGACAGACTGGACATTTCTTGATGTACTCTCTGATCTGCGCTCTCATCCCTTTCCAATGGTATAATTGGGATAGCTTACTATGTGTGCGTGAAATCCCTTGGTGTCCTCCAAGTGGATTTTCGTGATGCTCTTGTATGATCCGTTGCTTCTCGTCTTCCGTCAGCTCATCTTGCGTATATACTAGAATATGCACCGAGGAGCCATGGAAGATGAACCGTAGCATGTCACGGATGACTTCCCACTTGCGTCCGTCTAAGCCACAGCTTAGTCTAGGGTAAGCGAGTTTTGTGATACAATTTTTTAGACAGTACTCCTTGAGGTTCTGTAGACTGTTGAAAATTGTCTCGTATGTTGGTTTATGATAAAATAATTTCTTGGTTATGATAAGAAGTAACTTTCGTTGCTCTGCCTTTGACATTAATATGTCGGTTACCTTCCGATTTTTCTTCTGAAGTTCTCTGAAACTTCCAAATTTTCTGCGGAATTCTAATGCAATTCCTTTATTCATTTTCAAGTCCTCGGAAACACAGAGAGCTAAAGGCATTTCTGACGGTATTTCAAATATGTCTCCTGTGATTTCCGCAAGGTTTGGTGTTTGTGCTATATGTTCTGACTTAGCCTTAAGGAATTTCTGATATTCGTTTGTTGTATGCGAGTCCTCAGTACTAGTGGACGGCTTATTGGGCTGAAACGACCCTTGGTCCCCCTGAGGTACTGAGATGTTTTGGTCTGAGATATCCGGATGTGTTCCACCACTTTCTGCGCTTTGGGTTCTGGTTGTAACTTGGTGAATCTGGCTCAGCGCATCGGCGTTTGTGTTGTTAACTCCTGGCTTGAAATGTATTGTATATTGGTACTCTTCTAGCTTGAGACGCCAACGGGTGTGTCTGGATCCTGGATCAGTGATATTAAACAACCATACTAGTGCTCGATGATCGGTGATTATGTTGAACTTTTGTCCAAATAAGTAAGGTCTATACGTCTTAATTCCCCATACTATACTGGTTAGCTCCTTCTCGGTTGTTTTGTAGTTGACTTCTGCTTTATTCAAAGTACGAGATGCAAAGGCTATTGGCAAATCTTTTCCTATCGGTCCTTGCGACAGCACACATCCGATTGCGTAGTCACTTGCATCACAAGTCAAGTTAAATGTTTTTGAGAAATCCGGATACTGTAATATTGGAGCTTGTGTTAAGAGGTCTTTTAACTGTTCGAAAGACTGTTGGCAAAAGTCGCTCCACCTTATTAATAATAAATTGATATAATATATAGCTATAATTAATTAATTATTAATCATATGTATATACTTCATACCTATTTAAGGATAGAAACCTATATAATCTGTTTCCCCATTCAAAATTGCACCTATACATACATATATTCTACCTTCTATTTACTATAAATACATATAATATACACTTTATTGCATATTAGTCTTTCATTAAGGATTTTACATGAGAATAAACAAATAAAAAAAATAGCATTTTAATAATAAAAAAAATTTAATTTTTAATTATCATTATGTACACAAGTTATTGAAATAGCTTTTATGTTTGAGACATTTATAAACAAACATTTATACTTTATATCACATTAATTAATAAAAAAAGAAATGCTTTAACTAGATAAATCTACATAAAAATCACCTATCAAACTAGAATTAAATGGATCATTAAACATTGGCATTGAGTTAAACTTAACAACTTCTAAAATTATATTTCCAATTGCCTTTCTTATAATTTTTTTTATACAAATAACATTTTCATTTTTTAACATAAAATACATATTTTTATTATTCACAGTACTTATAATCCATTTTTCTAAGACTATTGCTTCATACAATGTATCAGTGGGATCACTATACAACAACGGATCATAAGCAATTTCTTTTTTTAAAATCGGGTAATTCACAAAAGGAGCAATATCAATATTTTTATATTCTATTAATCTATTATACACATCTTGAAGAGGAAATCTACAATTTTTTAAAGTACTTTTAATAATTTGTAAGCAGTTTTCAAATTTAAAAGCGCTAAATTTGTCTAACGAACAATGAATTTTTACAAACTGAGCTAAATGTATTAAGCCATGCACATTATAAGTTATATATTCCTCTCCGTATAGATTTGAATATTGAGTAACAAATTGTCTTAATAAACTATTGGCTAATTCATTGTAGGTGATGCATGTTTCATCCGACATAAGTATTCGGATTGAACAGTGTAGCAACATAAAATGTTTGTATAATGACTTTTTTAGTTTTCCTTTGAGTACAATCGGGCCAGAATAAAGTAGAAGTGAGTGAGATTCTGTGGCTTTCCAGAACTCGAGTTCTTCTAACGAACGAGGTAAACGGCTAAATTCTTTTGGAAAAAATGATTTTAAACGTATAAGATCTATTGATATCTCATTTGCAATATCATCGTTAATAAAACGTGAGGTTTTTTTCCTTTTTTCCAAAATAATAGTAATCGCTTCATCACACCTAGACACACACAATGCATATATTCTAACACTACAGCATCTGTTATGTTTAAATCAGGAAACATTTCTAAAGGGCTAATGCCCTTATGATAGTCTTCATCCTTTTTACTACGAAATGGTTCATTTGTCCGTAGTTGGTAATTTATACCTAAATATGACATACGATTATTTAAAAAAGTTCCTTCTTCTATACACGAGTTACAACTGTGATACGCATTGTGCTGTTTAACGTTAAGTATAAAGGCCTTAGCTGGACTATCACAAACTACTTGGCTAATATCAAACCTAAATACTTTATTTTTTATTTTTATTCCATTAGTCTTGATGAATTGCATTTCATTAATAAACGGATTTAAAAATTCAAATATTGATGTGGGTTTTTTATACTGACCATGGTAAATACCAACAGGTAAACATTTTTGTGATAGCTCAAGAATGTCAACAAATGAAATTAAAATAGGCCAGAAACTTGATTTGGAACTTTTTGTCAGTGGTAGTCCATCAATATTTAAACTTATTTTTATTAAAGAAATATTATGAAGTTGATTGTAATTTGCTTCTAAAATTGGTCTTATCAAAAACTCAATTCCAATATGAATATAAGATCCAGGATGTATATTTACAATTTCGTGTGCACGAGGAGTTTTTAATAGAGTTCTTACATCTTTAGGTATTTTTAGACCTTCAGATCTTAATACAATTAAGAGTTCATTTATAAAATTATGGGAAACATGGTATTTAGATATTAAATGTCTTAATTTATTTTCAAGTGAATTATTATTATCACATCCAATACTAGTTAAAGGCATACATAAATTATTATCATCAAAACAAGTATCTTTAGAAGTTGAATTAATTGAACTTGAATGGTTACCAACTGATAGCATAGTTGAATCATCAACATCATCTGACGCATTAGAATATATAACATTTTCTGATGAATTTGATGTCTGCTGTTTAGGTTCATTTTTGTTCTGCAATGTAACAATTTCTGTTGCCAATTTGTTAGGTGGTAAAATTGAATTTGTTTCAGTTGTAATGAAACGTTCAAATTGTCTCCTCGACATAGAATAAATAGATTTATTTTTTTTTGGCTGAAATCAAACATGTTTAGCATTATTATATTTATCATATTGAATTATCCATTAAATTATGTATTTGAATACAATAATGAGGTACAATATCAAAATCATAGTCATAGAAAAGTAAATAAATAATGATCATAGTAATACCAAATAGAGAGATACCTAGCATATTATCTGCACTTCTCTAAGTTGCATTTAATTACATATTCTATTTTTATAAGGTAATTTTAATCAATATTTTACATAAATTGTTTACAAACACAATATGTTAGTACCTACCTACCTAGTTTTTTGTAGTTTTCAAATTAAATTTTGAATTTTATTTTTTAGTTTAATTAAATAAATAACTCAAGAACAAATAATGTATAGTTTTTCTAAACAGTAATAAAAATGTATCCTACTAACCATTACCTTATGTGATATTGTTAAGTTCCCCATTTTTTTTTTTTTTATTCGTATGGCAACAATAACACAGTAACATTTAAAATACAATGAATAAAATAAAATAAATAAAATATACACGTTGTATACGTGATATTGATAACAGTACATATTATAGTATTTAGTCAAATCTAGATTTCTATGTCCAAGGCTCTTATCCATTCAAATGCTTCCTTCGTAACTTCATTAATCCCAATAATGCCCGACTCGAACCTTCTATTCGGGCATTCATCTGTAATATGTCTCATAGTCTGGCTGTCACTTCCACAGTCACATTCTGGGCTGTCCTTTAATTTCCACTTGAACATCATATGTCCACATCTTCCGTGTCCAGTTCTTAATCGGTTAAGAATTACCCATTCTGGCCGTGGAAGTTCGAACCCTTTAACTCTTTGTGTGGGATCCTTTATCAGATTTTTGTGTAATGCCGCATTGCCCAACCACTCCTCCTGCCATTTTTTAGCACTGCAGAACTGCGACTGGATTAGCTCTCTGGCCTTGACCCATGGTGGTTTCCTTGACTTTAGTCTTATATCAGGCACATTTTCTAAGTATTTGTAGAGGATTGAGTTTTTAAAGGCATCGGTCTTAATAAATAGTCTTACTAATGCTTCATTCCTTCTGATTTCTGGTGGTGCGATATTTGAAAGCACTGGCAGCCATGGTATCGGCGTTGATTGTACTACTCCGCTTATTAACCGCATTGCACTGTTTAAAAGCGTATCCACTTTTCCCGAGTGTGCGCTATTCGACCAGACTGGAGCTCCATACTCCGCTGTAGAATACACTAACGCGATTGTTGCCGTTCTCAGAGTAGTAGCATCTGCCCCCCATCCAGTTCCAGCTAGTTTCTGCACTAGGTTCACTCTCGTTTTAAGTTTTTTCTGTAGCTTCTCAATATGGTTCCTAAATGTCAACGATCGATCTAATGTTACTCCCAAATATTTTGGTGCAAAGTTATGGTTTACTTTTACTCCCTTCAACTTGACATTGAGTTCTCTATTTGCTTCTTTATTATTAAGATGAAATCCACATACTTCTGTCTTATCTGGATTTGGCCTTAGTCTCCATTTGTGAAAGTATCTTTCCAAGATGCTTAAGTCATTTGTTAGGGTAATCTCGCCTTCTTTCATATCTTTACACGTGTGTGCTATGGCAATGTCGTCTGCGAACTGGAATTTTTGGCCAGTGGTTATCGGTAAATCATGCATGTATAAGTTGAATAGCGCAGGGGCTAGTACTGATCCTTGTGGTAGTCCGTTATTCACCGAGCGCCACCTACTTTTCTTTCCATCCATAAACACTTGGAACATGCGGTTGACTAACATGTTGTTTAACAATTCACCCATTTTCTTGCAAGGCACTATGTTTATAAACTTATGCATAAGCCCTTCTCTCCACACAGTATCGTACGCAGCAGATAAATCAATAAATGCTACATTCGTCTTCAGTTTTCTCTGAAATCCTGCCTCGATCATTGTAGTGAGCGCTAAGACCTGTTCCACACATCCACGGTTATTTCTGAAACCTGCTTGTTCTATTGGTATGTGTTTATCCAGGGTAGGTTGTATTCGGTTTAATATTAATCTCTCTAATAACTTGTATGATACACTAAGGAGTGATACTGGTCGATAACTTGATGCCTCCGTACTAGGCTTTCCAGGTTTAAGTAAAGCTATTATTTTTGACTTTTTAAGAATGTTAGGTATTTTTGATGTGTTTAATATGTCACTATATAATTCTGATAGCCATGATTGAGTTTCAATTCCAGTATTTTTTAGCATCTCTGGGTAAATACCGTCAAAACCTGCCGCTTTATTTATCTTCACCTTCTTTAGCGCTTCCACAATCTCCAACTGGCTGAAGGGTGCACTGTACTCCTCGTTTACTTCCAGTATCTTCATTTCCTTTCTCAGTTTCCGTTTAACTTCTCTTGTATGTGATTTATCCATTTCGATCTTCCCCACTTTTATAAGTCTAGATGCCACGTTATTAGGCGTTACGATTCCGGTCTCTAATTTCCCCACATTCTCTGACCCCAATTTCTTTAGTAACGCCCACGCTTTCCGACTGGAATGAGTGAAGCTTAGATTTTCCGTTGTTTCTTGCCATCGTTTCTTTCTGTTGTCATTGAGTGCTCTTATTAAGTCATCCGCAATACCACTATCATGCGTTTCTTCGTATTCTTCCAAGAGTTTCTTACATGCTACATCCCATCCTGGTATATACGTTTTTCTGTAACCTCTTGGTATATGCTTTTCTGCTGTCTTCTTTATTGCTTTACAAAATCGATCATAATTGCAGGAGATTGGTGGAATCCATTTAACTATCCTATCTAAGTCCTTGGCATATTCGTCCCACTTTGCTAATTTAAAATTCCATCGAGGTTTAGGTATGGACCTAACTATTGGGATCTGGAGACCATAGTCTATTAAAACCGGTCTATGCTGACTGTGTGGGAAGTTTTCCAATACCGTTCTGGTTGCAGTTGTGTTGTCAATCATCGATTTCCTTGTTAGGATACATAGATCCGGAGAGTAATCCTTTTGCCATCTGGCTGAATGAAATGTCCCCTTTTCTTTAGCGTTGTATATAAGTTCCATGTTGTTTAGAGTGATCCAATTCATAATGATGTCCCCATTTCTGTCATTTAGGTCATATCCCCACATTTGGCTGTGACTGTTGAAGTCGCCAACATAAACTGCCGGGTGCACAAATAATTTGATAGGAGGGTTATTCCATTCTTCGTTTGGTGGTTTATAAATATTTATAACGGTTATTCCACATATTTCTATAGCTAAGACTTCGATGTTCCTACTGCATTCGCTGATTATCATCCTTGCACTGTCAATGTTGTCTCTCACATATGTCGCTACACCATACTGCATATGGTGAATAGCTCCAATAAGTACATAACCGGCTATGTACCCTCTTTTGCACAGATCAGCGTTATCAACTGTATGTGTTTCTTGTATAGCAATTACATCGATAGCCTTTAGTCTGCAGATACTTCCTAACAATTCGCTCTTAGCATTTGATATTCCTTCGATGTTGAAGTGGCAGATCCTAAGGACCGCCCCTACTCTCAGTGTCATATGGTCCTGAAAAGGACCTTTTTGCATGTTACTGTGTAGGCTGGGTAACAGCGCCTTGGTGGTGGTATTAGTTGCGTATAAGAAAGGAACTTCTTGCTTTAAAGCTGTCTGTTCTGGATTCTTAGCGCATGCAGGGAGGGCCACGAGCAGGCTACCACCATCCTCCTAAGTTCCCCATTTCACCTAAGAACAAAGCTTCGTTGATAATTTTTTCAGCAAATAATGCTTGTGTCTTGTCTAAGTCTCGAAGTTTCAGTGTTATCCCTTTACCGAAAATGTCATATCGATCATCTTGAGATACTGGACGTTTAAAGTGATTTTGTACGGTTAGAAAAACATCTTTTGTTAAAGCTAGGTACTTCAGAATTTCTTTTTAATGGTCTTGTAGATTGAAATTTAGTACAAGTTGTATCTTTAGAAGTAGTACTTGTGAGAGAAGATGTAGGTAGATCTTCAGAAGGGTCCTCATTTGATTCTATTGCTGTTTCTGATAATTTTTCCGGATAAATCTGAAACAATATTTTTTTACTTGAGTTTCCACGAACATTCAATGAATGGAAAAATATATCGTTGTTATTTGAAGAAAAATGGAATTTTCCTCATCTACTTGGAGCAATAGATGGAAAACATGTGGCTATAACTGCACCAATGGGAAGTGGTTTGGAGTATTATAATTATAAAAAACATCACAGCATGGTTTTAATGGCTATAGTTGATGCACAATATCAGTTTATTTTGTGTGACTTTGGAACCAATGGAAGAGTTTCGGTTGGAGGGGTATTACGAAACACAAAATTCTTTCAAATGTTACAAAATAATGAGCTTAACATTCCAGCTGAAGAACTTGTCACAAATAGTTCAAGACATTTACCTTACGTTTTTGTTGCTGATGACGCATTTCCGTTAAGATCAGACATAATGAAACCATTCAGACAAGCCGATTTGACGTCTTCTGAGAAAAAAATATACAACTATCGTGTATCACGAGCAAGGAGAATCGTATAGAACGCTTTCGGAATTTTGGCTACGCTATTTAGAATTTTTCACACAAACATTAATTTAAATCCAAAAAAAATTGAGTCAATCGTCATGGCATCTTGTGTATTACATAATAACTTAATCAAAAAAGTACCGAACTTATATGCACCAACTGATTGTTTTGATCGTGAACAATTAGATAATGGAACCACCTTAGAAGGATATGACTCAAGCAATTCTGCCATGGAACCTTTAGATGCAAGAAATCCAGGAAATATAGCCAAAACACCGAAAATGATCAGAGAAGAATTTATGAACTATTTTAATAATAAAGGAAGCGTTCCGTGGCAAAATTACTTTATTTAATTTGTACAAGTTTTATAAATAAGTTATTATAAATATAACTGTTACTTATTATTACTAATTTAAAAGTTTTATAAATAATATAATTATGTATAATTATAATAGTTATTATTTATTATGTAATTGAATTGTAATTTTCTTTAGAGAAGAAGAATTTACGTAAAAAAAATATATTATTATATTTCTTTATCTATTCATAATTTACGATGTTGATTTAGACATTTTTGATTGCATTTGGTCAGAGGAATGGCTCCGCAAAATTTGTTGGGGTAAAAAATATTTACTTAATTTTCTTACCTCATCATTGTCGGTGTTCAAATTGGAGCGTGAAGGCCTTGGTATATCTTGATCATTTAAAAATGTCATTAATGGGAAATACCATAACTTTGGTTCATACATATCTTCTGAACCTGATCCAGATTTTGATATCATTACTTTTTTTAATTCTTTTTTTGTAGGTACAACGCAAATTATTTATTTTTCTTATGACTGATTCTTTATTTGCATCAGGTTCTATTTCACGTAATTTTAAAATTAATTTTAAATACGCAGCATCATTTTTGTTTCGATCGTGGTATTCTTTTTGTTTAACTTTCCAAAGACACGGTTCAGAACGATAAATATCTATAAATTCTTCGGTCCACTCTCGTACTTTTGTTGTCATAGTTTAAACGGCAAAGACAAAATAAGTTGTTCATTTTTAAAATTAATATATTTTATAATAAAGTTTGAACTACTTGAGAAGTTGAGTCTACTTTCACGTGACTGTAGTGAAACTAAACACTGTGGGGTATTACTAAAACCCGGGACGGGACCGATTCCATTCCAACTGTGATAACAAAATCAGTGTTGCCTGAACATTCCCAGCGAACAAAAAACTTTCTGTTTACCCATAATATTACATATAATATATTTAATCTGCGGTTAGGTCCCAAATTAAATAATACTTATGAAACGTTTATAAAAGATTTAATTAGATTATACCCACCCATACCTTTTAGTAAAAATTAGCATAAAACATTAATTATTAAAGAAACAGGACGCGATTCCAACGCCACAGGTACTAAGGTGTAGTACAAATTATTGACGGGACGATCTGCGGTTAAGTCCCGAATTAAATAATACTTATAAAACGTATATCAAAATTTCAAGTAAATTATGCCCTATCTTCTAGTAAGAAAATTAGCTTTAAATATTCATTATTAAAGAAACGGGACGGCATTCCAACGCCACAGGTACTGAAAAATATTCCAAATTCTAGACGGGACGGGCTGTAGTTTAGTCCCGAATTACATAAAACTTATAAAACGTATATCAAAATGTCGAGTATATTATACTCTATATTTCAGTAAAAAAATTAGCATAAAATATTCAATATTGCAGAAACGGGACGCCATTCCAACGCCACAAGTACAGAATTATATTCCAAATTCTAGCCGGGACGGGCTGTAGCTTAGTCCCAAAT
This sequence comes from Nasonovia ribisnigri, assembly GCA_027563435.1. Taxonomy (NCBI): domain Eukaryota; kingdom Metazoa; phylum Arthropoda; class Insecta; order Hemiptera; family Aphididae; genus Nasonovia; species Nasonovia ribisnigri. The sequence goes on along the minus strand of JANEHU010005046.1, from coordinate 146,090 downwards.
TAAATAAAACTTATAAAATGCATATCAAAATTTTAAGTAAATTATGCCCTTTCTTCTAGTAAGAAAATTAGCATAAAAAATGAATTATTAAAGAAACGGGACGCGATTCCAACGCCAAAGGTACTGAGGCGTAGTACAAATTATTAACGGGGCGGGCTGTAGTTAAGTCCCAAATTAAATAAAACTTATAAAATGCATATCAAAATGTTAAATAGGTTATACCCTATCGTATGGTAAGAAAATTAGCATAAAATATTCAATATTGCAGAAACGGGACGCCATTCCAACGCCACAAGTACTGAAATATATTCTAAATTCTAGACGGGACGGGCTGTAGTTTAGATTCTGAGCGAAGCGATGAATGTATTGGTTTTACAATGATGAGTGTTTTTTTTTATTTTAATTTTTTTTGTGTCTGTCGTCACATTAAAAATGCTTAGATTTTCTTCAATTATACCTTTTTTGAAAAACAAATGGTAAATTATTAATAAACGGGAATTTGTACGCAACATTGATTTTCGACAAAGTCGATTTTGGTGTTTGGTGTAAGTCTAAAAAATTACGGTAAATACATGAAATTTTGAATGTTTATATGTTTCTATACACCAGAACGTTTTCAAAATATTTTGACTTATTTTGAGCAGTTTACAGACATTTTCAATTTCCAATCTTTTTAGTTTTTTTTTCTATAAATATCAATAAAATTTTATAGATGAAAAATATTAAAAATCTGTAGTGACAGTTTTTTTTCTAAGTAAGGATTTATTTAGAGTTCAAATTTTCACAAAATACGTAAAAATGACGAAAATTTGCAAATTACTTAGTGTTAGAAATTCATAAATTATTTTCTTTTTTAAATCTAAAATTTTAAAATGTAACACTAGATTTAACATAAGTTTTTCTACTTTTATCAAAAATAAAATATCTAAAAGCAAGTAAAAATAAATTTTTAGTTTTCAAATTGTTTAGTTTTTTTTTTTTTATAATTGTCAATAAAAATTTATTTGGTGGGCCAAAAAGTCTGGAATTTTAATACAAGTTTCCTAATATATTGTTACAATATCAGTTGAAAAATTTTAAAAATACATAGGCACGATTTTTTGTTATAAGCATTTAAAGTTCGATCATTTGTCAAAATCTTGAAAATTATCAACCATTGGAATTAAAAAATGATAAAATGTTCAGTTTTTATAACTAAGAGTTGAAAATTTAAAACAAAGTTTCTCTTAAATAATTCATACTGTAACTAAAAAGTTTAAAAATATATAGACTCATTTATTTTTTACAGACAATTTAAATTCAAATTCGGACGAAATTACATATTATTATTAAAACCAAGAATAAAGATTTTCGTTATTTTGTTGTAATTTAGAAATATTATTTGTTGGTATATGAAACTTTTAGAGTATATTGTTATATTTTATACATACGCAATGGCATTTTAAAATTTAATTTTTTTGGTAAAATGAATTTAACCAACCATAGTAAATAATGCCTAATACTAAAATTAATTACTCTATTCTCAATAATATCATCAAATACACTTAGTATGATATTATAGACTGACTGAACGTCTTCGCTCAGAATAATTTTTCTTATACAATGATATTATATCATTGGATTCAAATTACAGTGACTCACTTGTAACCTGCTGTACAGCAGAGCGACATTCACTTACCCGCCCTTTTTTATGTACACATTCTATAAACTATAGATTAAAATATATATATATATATTAGTGTTATTATAATAACATCATAATTTATGCATTTTAGTTTATCATATTTATTTAGTTTAATTATTTTATTGGTCAATTAATGTAGAACCCATCCGGTTAAAGATCTTAATATGAATGACATTTATTTATATTTATTGTACTAATATTATTATAATAATTACAATTGTGATTCTACAACAATAATTAATTGTGGATAAGATTTTCTATAAGTACCCATCCCGAAATCAAAATTTTTTCAGTCAAACGTCAGAAGTTCACATAGTTGTTCAATATTTTCAAGACTACAAATTTACTGTTTTAATAATTTCACTGTTTTGAATCTGTTGTTACGTCTTTTCAACTATCTTTTTATCTATAGAGACAATAATTGGTTTTACACCATTTTCATAAAGGTAAGAATTATTGATTTTATTAAAAAGCCGTTACATCTGTTTGGGTTTTCGCCGTCTTACACGGATGTACGACATTGCAAATGATCGTTCAACTGTTTCAATAGTATGCTGTTAATTTTGATATTTGAGTGAATCGATCGTTTGTCGAATTTGTAGGTAGCAACATTACCGTGTTATCTCGTAGGTTTTTAATGATGTTTTAATTTTCAAGTCAATTATGACCATTTTAGTATTTTTAAATACGAACTTAAAATATGTTTAGATCCAATGTGAATGCGTAGCCAGCGAAAAGTTGTCAAAGTCAAATTGTTTATGTTCTAAAAATAAAAAACAATGCTTGGAAATGTCTTGTTGTTGCACTATTATATACTTATTCGTTATGAGTATGAATAGAGTTATTAATGTGAAATAATTGTTAACTTACCTAAAAACCACTTATTTTTAAAAGTTTTTTATTTTTTATAGTGTATAATATCAACACCAAAAAATAAAACTCGGTGCAACGACGAGGCATTTCCATTTATTTCTTATGTTAAGAATTTGGAGATGTCTTGTTTTTTCACCAAAATATCTCCATTTAAATTATATTTCTGTAATAAACAGTCGGATTTGCCTGGTTGTTAACGACGCAGTTTTTTTTTTTATAATGTGCAACAAAATACTAATTTTGAACAAAATATGAGATGTGTTGTTGCTACTTTCAGGTCTTCAATTCACTCTAATATCAAATCTTACAGTACTATTGAAACTATCAAATTAAAAATTGCTATGTTTTACGAGTGTAACGGACATTTTCAGTTTCCAATTATTTTAGTTTTTTTTTCTATAAAAGTCAATAAAATTTTATTTGTTTGGCCAAAAATAATGAAAATTTAATATAAGGCTCCTGATATATTGTTACAATAGCATTTGAAAAATATTAAAAATACATAGGCATACATTTTTTTTATAAGCATTTAAAGTTCGAATTTTGACAACGTTTATAAAATTTTAAATTGAAAAATATTTTTGTAGTTAAAAATTAATAACATTTTCAACTTTTATAGCTATGGATTGAAAATTTAAAACAAGGTTCCACGTACGTAGGTTATTCTGTAACTAAAAAATATTAAAAATATAAGTACACTATTTTTTTTTATAGCTATTTTATGATCCAATTTTGACAAAATTAATTATTAAATATTAAATAACTAAGAATAACGATTTTAGTTGTTTTGTTATAATTGTATAATATTAATCAACTTACTGGCTACCGTATTAATAACATGAAAATATAACAAAATAAATATAAAATAAATTATCCACACTGACAACCCATCTCAGCTCAGAATCGTTTTTCGTATACAATGATATTATATCATTGAATTCAAATTTAATAACATCCATTATACAGTGACCCACTCGTAACCTACTGTAGTACAGCAGAACGACATCCACTTACCCGCCCTTTTTTTTTTTAAGGGGATCGGTGATGGTGTATATTTAAGGAGTTGGGTATAGGCAATATTTAAAGTGCGTGCGTAAGTCATTTGTAACTGTGTGCGTAGTAAATGATTATTAGTATGTGTACGGGTCTCTGCCCTACACCAGGTACTACCCACTCTACATCTTATCTGCTAATTGACAAATAACCATAACAACACTGTATAGTAATACACGGTAATAATAATTACGTAAATACCCGCATACGCATTACGCTGTATTCTACATTCTATATTATTATTGTTCGACGTCCATTGTACACACGTCTTTTTAGCTTTACGGCAAAAACCTTCACAATTTAATTTTTAATAATTAAAAAATATATTTATTATAAAAACAAGAATTTTCTATTTATTTTAGGTAGGTATAAAGGATTATATATTATAAAAATACACGATGAATGTATTAATTTAGAGAGTATATTAAAAAAATATATATACAAATATTATGGTTCCGGTAAACCAGATCTTATAGGTAATCCTCGATCAAATCTCGAATCTATAATTTCTGGTACTAAAGATTCCATATAAAATTTTGTGCATTGGGGTTCAATATTATTTTTCCAAAATTCTTCGTCTCTTAATATTTTATCAACTACAAAACCTATAAAAAAATATAAAATATTAGATTATGTTGATTTGAAATAAAAAATGAAGTAAAAAGTATAAGTTACCTTTGGGCGTCCACACTACAAAATAGCACCATTTTCGTTTTGTAATATTGAGTTGTCCTTGTACTTGGAAATAGTAGCAATTATTTTTTTTTAATATTAGTTTTTCATCATTATAAATCATATATTTTAATTTTTTGTTATTTACAGCTTCTTCCGGTGTATACTCCTTTATACTTTGAGGACACTTAATTTCAACTATTGCGTCTTTGCCTATTAGTCCATCGGGACTTGCGGCTAAATAATTGAGTTTATTGTGTATAAATAATCCTGCTGGTTCAATTTTAACATCAAACTTTTTTTCAAAATCTCTTTTGGCCATTGGTTCATTTTCAATGCCATACCTATAAATAATATGAATAAAATAACATTTTATTATTTAGATTTTAGAGTACTTATGCAGTATGCTTGATTACTATAATACAAACCGAGTGGCAGGGTTTCCTTGGAAAATATCATAAAGTATGTTTTTGACGGTGTTTGCCCGAGAAGTGCTTGCTCTAAGTTTACACACTTTGCCAAAATTGGAAGCTGTGAGACGTGATTTTCTATACTTTTGCCATTCATTATTATTTTGCTGTCCTACAGTTCTTCTTTCAACTTCTTCTATTTCTTTTATAGTTAGCTTTAGATTATTTAAAAATATTTTTTCCACTTTTAAATATTTGTCATGTGGCATATCAGTTATTGTACACTCTAATTCATTTACAGCTCCATAATTCTCATCTGGTCCGTCAATAATTTTTGTTCTCTTTGGAAAGGTTCTTATAATTTATAATTAAAAAAAAAAAATCAGTTGAATATAATATAATGAATAAAATTAAAAGAATTATTTAAAAAAAATACTATTTAAAAATTTAAGAGTACCTATATATTATAAGCTATATAAGAACTATTTATATATAGATTTAGCCCCCCCCCCATCTGTTTAATATAATCAAATTTAAATTGTTATATTATAATACCTTTCGAAATTTAAACGTCTACATTTTAATTTTAATTTTGATCTTTCTATTTTTTTTATGTATTGTTTTGTAAATAATCCAGGGCTAGTATTCGTAATTTGTTTATGTAAATTACTAATATATTTTGGTCCACAATTATAAGATGTTACCGCTGTATTACACCGTGCACTATATGAACCTATACAATATCAGTTATACATAATATGTCAAACATATAATACGAAAATATAATTTTTAGTTTTATAAGTATTTGTTATTACTTACCTCTAGAAGAAAAATTGACTCTTTTTCCACCTACATACTTGGCAACCACACTATTAAAGCCTTCAACTGCATTATTGTTTACGTTGTATATTAGGCTTTGAGCATGATGAGCGACAATATTTCTAGCTCCTAAAATATCTTTGAATAGTCCACAATTTTCCATTTGAGGAACTAAATTTACCTCACTTTCTTTAGGACCATTACAAAAGTAACTATATAAAATATAAATACATAATTTTATACGATTGCAGATAAAAAAAAGTGTCATTTAATTTATTTTAAATTTTATACTTAGCACAATTAGAATGATCTCCAAATACATGGTATGGGCTGTTCAATATATCTTGTTTTAAAAGTTCAACTTTTTCATTATGATGCAACGACATATTTTTTCGAAAAACTATTGCCTTGGTAATTGCACATCTATTTTAAATATATACATTTATGATTTTTTGGTGTTCTAATAATTTTTAACAGAGCAATCTAAATTGCAGTCTTACAGTATTAATATAATATAATTTACATGTAAATCATGCATATACACATACCGTAATTTTAGTCGTTTATCTTTTAAAACTTTCCTAAGAAATCCGAGTACAACTATTCCAGAAGAACTTTTTCGATGGACGGACAAATCAACAATTCGATTCAGATAATTTCTGAGAATGTGATTCATACATTCAATTTTTTTAACAAAAACATCGCGTCCATATGGTTTAGCCAGAAATAATTTTTTAGTTACACTTGAGTCACCATCTCCTATAAGCTTATTATATATAATATTATGCATTGGAATGCTTTGCCGAAATCCTTCCACAATAATATCAGCTTCCATTGCTGTAGAAGTACCATCCCAATTTTTGAAGCATACGTGAGCTGAAGCGGGATTTCCGTTTAATTTTGCTTTATCACAGATTGAACAATATTTATTACGCACCCCCATATACAGTACTTTTTTTGTATTATAACCTATTATTGACGCCTGTTGTGATAATAAAAAATTCAATAGTGATAGCGAAAATATCAAATAATCTATAAATATATAAAATTAAATACTTACTACACCAGACAGTGCATTATAACCACTTTTGTATGATCTTTTCGACCAAGCACCGTCGGCAATCACAGTTATAAGTGGTACTCCATTTTCATTTATATTACCTTCTTTTTTAGCAATTTCAGCTTCCTCATTTCCCGCTAGTATCATTGCTTCTATAGCCGTTTCATTAGTGTGATTTGATACATCTAAGTGAAGTTTTTGGTAAGTCATGTTTGACATACTTGGCATATTTAAAAAAGCTGCCATGGTATCTAATTGAGCAAATCCTTGTCCTGAGTTTATGGTTGCCATTACAATAGCGGTGTTAATAGATAACGAAATATCAGTTGTCCTAGGCTCGTTAGATATAATGTCAATTTTATTGCATAAATCACATTTGAATATAAATTCCGAAAAAAAACCATTTTTTCTTTCATTTATTAAATTTAAATTTTCAAATGTACAACTAAAAGGATCGTGTTTAATATTTTTTAAAGAATTAAAGAAGTGTTTTATGTCCACAAATCTTCGACCTTCACAATTGTACCTTGCAAAAACAAAACAAAAAACAATACTTTTAAAATTTAAAAAAAAATGTGAAATCGATTCCTAATTTACTAGTGAATATCTCATGTTATAAAATAAATTTCTAACCACAAAACAATTTTTTTATTGGATTTTTTAATCCTATTTTTTGTTAACATCTAATTAAAATAATTAAAATAATTTGTCTAACATACAATATTGCACGGGGACACACCTAGACCTAATATTATATTATTATGTAAGAAACAAATTGTTATCTTCGGTATAAAGATTATTTACTTACTGTACTTGTTTATTTTCGTTTGTATTTGTCACAAGCAATTTATACTTCGAATGAAGTATATTGTGATTAATATTTGATGTCGACGGAGATAAAATATTAAAACCCATTTCTACATCATCGGTATTTATTCTAAATAACGAAAAAAAAATTGTATCAGTAGCCCAAAAGGCCAAAACGTGTAAATGTACAAAACAAATAAAATTTATTACGAACAATTCAATACTACTTTGTTCTACATACTCGTTATTTTGACCTTCAATTGGAATAGTCAAACTATCGGTGTTATCCTACGAAATAATTAAAACAAAAATAAAAAATGAAATTTATAAGTAAACAAACTTTTAAGTAAGTATATTCACTTACTGTTTTTTGTATGCGATGAGTTTGCCAATTTAAAAGTGATGAAACATTACCTCTATTTTTTTTCACTTTGGATAGTTTTTGTTTTTTATTTCCCATTTTACCAAATTATTATAAATAAAACAAATCACGTTTTATAAAAACAAAATCTAAGTTTTAATCACTTAAGTGCGTAAAAATCTTGATATTTTACAGTAGCGAAAAAAATACATAATATACCAAGTCCAAGTGTAGTAATGACGTGAGGCGAAGCTCAAATGAACAATATTTCATATTTTCATGTTATATTATTAAATTATATTTCATTCATACCAAATTATCAATATACCCAAGATATTAAATATCTTATTATAAATTGTATAATTGTACCGTAGTAATACCTAGAATAGTATAATTACGATTTGTAATCTATCTATAGCAGACCGTGGCATGCGATATGGGTGAAGGAACGGTAGTGGCGGAGGAACTCTTCCGCACGCGGCACGCACGTACAAGTCACTGTCGCATTGTCGCGCGCATGAACGATCCAGAACGTGTGTTTTTTTTTACTAAAACTATGTATTTTTATTCCATCATACTGATCGCTGTAGTAATGCGATAATACTTTTAAAAACTGATTTGAATTCGTTATAATGTCTACTTGAGATCGGTCAGTTCACATTTTAAGATTTCTGATTTATATTCCGAATAATCAACGTTTGAAAATGCTGAAATTTCAAAATATTCAAACTAAATTTTTGGTTGTTAGGGGGGTGAAATTGGGAAAAATAGACTGACCGATCTCAAGTAGACATAATAACGAATTCAAATCAGTTTTAAAAAGTATTGTCGCATTACTACATCCATCAGTATGATGGAATAAAAATTGGATGTTTTGGCTAAAATAACTGTCCGCCACCGATCCCCTTAATAGTTATGTAAATAGTAATAGTATAATATATTAATATAGGTTGACAGTCTTCACTCAGAATCGTTTATCGTATACATTATACAATGATATTGTAATATCATTGAATTCGAATTTAACACATCTATTACAGTGACTCACCCGATACCTAAAATGTACAGCAGAAAAGTACCCACTTGGCCACGTTTTTTTATAAATTTATTAACAGTTTAAATTTATAAAACTACTCCTGAGTCCTAGATGATTGCTAATATATATACTTGTGAGAGAACAATATTGCTATTAGTACGCCGTAAACAAACAAGAATTTACAGTAACATTTACTGAAACATAATATTAATATACTAAATAGGTATGCTATATAAAAAAATTGCAAAGTGTGTTCTAAATGAATCGTCCTAATAATATGGTAGGTACTCAAATATGATTTTATAATATTCAGTAATAACAAAATATTCAAAATAAATTTTTTAACTACTTCTTAATGTTAGGTGTGCCAACATAATATAACATAACATAAGGTTTATAGATCACTTACATTTGTGCTCTGTGACATTTCTAAACAAAATCAAAATCTATAGCCCCCCCCCCCCCCCAGCCATAATTATATCATAGTAGAACCTAATTAAAAGCATCAAGATAGCAGTTATTTTGTTTTATAATTTATTTGATAACAATACCCACTGATCCTTTCGTTCACTTGCTTGCGGCAAATTATAGCTTCTACTATATTAAATAAGTGCAACTTGCTACGTGATGCAGCATCAGTCAGTTACCAATGGATTGTGGCCCATACATGAATGATGATATTTCTTTAATAAATTTATTTTTGAAATGGATTTTGTAAATCCGTACTTAATTTACTCAATGTACAATGTATATTTGAACTATAGTTTCAACAGTTACTGTGTAACTACAGTTTTGTGTATTTATTTTATAATCTCACCAAATGTGTAAGTATATTTTGTGTCATTTCACAGAATTTAATTAATTTCCATGACGAGGCAAAACTAATATCATACATTGCCTGTTTTTTTTTATAAACCTTATTGGATCATAGTTCTACCTTCTACTAATCAGCACTGACTAATTAAATTAAATTAGATTCGTTTCACTCTCAGGTCTCACTAGATGTTAGGTAGGCAACTAAATCAACATTTATTTCAGGTATCTACCAGTACAAGTGTCTGAAACTGTAAAAGGTGCCGATACTATTTTCAAATTACTCCAACATAGGGTTTAAAGTACATAATTTAAATTAACTTAAATATAAATTGTTCACCTTCAACATTGAGCTTCAATTTTTTTGGTAAAATTGTTTTTGCAAATAACACCATACACCTGCGTAATGTTTTATTTGATTTTAACATCAGCTGTTTTTTGTTACGTAAAATCAATAAAACTTACAAAAAAAAAAGAAAAGTTTGAATGGCTTAAACAAATATCTTATAGTATTGCCCTTTTTAAAAAAACGTTTCTTTTATACCGGGTCACCCTAAAAAATGTCAGAATCTTAAATTATTATATTTATTGGTCATCAAATTAAAAAGTTCTTCTGGCCCAACCACAAATGTCATACGATACATAGTTGATGATCTTCTTCCAGTTTCGTTGACGTGAACCATATATAGTGTCGGTTAAAAAATTCCATACCGTTCAAACGTCTATGCGTGTATGTACTTTTTCAAATTCTTAATCGGATGCCAAATTCTTAAATCACGAAGTGTTTGCCCACACTGTCATTGCAGAATCATTATAATAATGCAACTATATAATTGTAGATTTATAAATATAAATGATAGGTATCAAATCTAAAATCAATATTTATCAAACGTAATTTGATTTACGGTCTATAATAAACATATATATATAAGTTGTAATATAATATTTCTTGTATTTTTATTACTAACTCAAACGAATATTGTAATAATATTGAAAACAAATCGATACATTACAATAGTTATTATAATATGTTAAACGTATCATTATGTACACCTCGTATTATTTTCCTGCAGTCAATGTACTTAAAAATATAATGTTTTATTTTTAGATCCCATCATATTGAAACGAAGGAGTTCGGCGTATGTTGAATGCTGCAGACCGGCGGCTGTTGATTTTTTAGTCTCACTCACTCGCATTCGCATACGTTATAGTATGTTACAAATGTTTATCGTTTCATAATGATTATTCCTCCAAATGTCGTATACAGTACGTTTGTTGATTGGAAAAATCCGCAGTATATTATATCCTGTACAAGTGTAGAGAATAATTTAAAATATAAAATGACGAAACACTTTGTGTGATCGCTTGGTTTATTTATAGAGATGCAAGAAAACAAATTATTTGTTGTGTAATATAAAATATTTCATCAACATTTAAAAATATTCTTGTAAGTTTCTGATATATTATTATCTTAACACTTAATTTACCGATTTTGTTTCCTACATAATACGTACATTATAGATGTACCTATTATTGCGTAGCATACCTACAACGGTTACTACTTACGTAAAACCTCTGTCATCTAAAAAATAAATACTTTTAGTCTCAATACAATACACATTAGAGCTGTGTTGCTCAACCACTGTGTCAAAAGAAACGATTTGTTTAAAATATTATTGTTTTGAGATTTAAATGTTATTATAACACGGTTTCCCCTTGGACTTTATGATTATATTGTTATAGTCTGTCGCATTTGTTTGGATTAAGTTAGGGTGTGTCGACGTGAAAAAAAGGTTGAGGACCACTGGTTTAGGCGAGAGTTTTTTTCATTTAACCGTCGAACCTTAAAAATTGAATAACGTAATTTAATCTTATTATAATATATTATTATCGAATGAATAGACTCTAATTTGATAACATTATTATTACATTAAAATTAACTCATGTCGTTTTACCACCAACTCCAGTATTCACTATTCTTCCTATTCCAAACAATATAGGTACGCAATGACCTTCGACTTTCGACTTTAGAGTAATAGAGCATACAAATTTTAACCGACATTGTTGTTACTGGTTTATATTACAGTCGTGTTTCGATTTATTAACAATGTAATATAATATATTAATTCAACGTTTTTGCAATCGTCGTGATATTATTAGTCACCGCTAGTCCGCGCTGTCCATTCTATTTATCGAGCATTGTACTCGTAATTTATAATAATTTGTATAGGTATGCCGCACATAGTTATTAGATTAGTAATAACCGCTTTTTAGGTAAATATTTTTTTTCTTCTATGAATGATTTTAAATCATATTTGTACGTTAATTTATTACAGGGCTTGACAGTTATATTATTAAACTTTCAACTTTTATAAACATAATTTATATTGAGAATAAAAATAAAAACAATTACATCATTTCTATTAACTGTTCATTAAACTAAGCAGTAAGCTAATATTAAAGATATAATTGTACGAGCCAATTGTTAAGCCAATATGGTAATACAATTCAATTTTTAACTTAAAATCGTAATAATAAATAATAATAATTTGTGTCAACAAGATACATATTTTAAAAAACTTAAACGAAAGAACCGAGAAATAAAAAAAAACTGTAAATAAAAGGCGATTACTTAATAAAAACATAAACGACAAAATCAACAAAATCTGAAAATGTATTCAGTTATCAATTTATCATCATTTTTAAACTTAAAAAAAAGTTATGTTAGTTAAATGTTAACATAATTTTTTTTAACTTGATAATATTTCGAGTGTTTTTTGAAATCATAAATAAATAAGTGTAAAAATAACAGAATCGTTTATTTGACGTTGTATTGTTTGCGATCAGCTTGATAAAAAATAAAAAATACATCATTTTTGTAATGTCATTTAATATCATAATATAATATATAAGTAATGATAAAATCATCTCACTTGTGCACCTATATAATAATATTATATTAGATTAAAGGTTGACAGAAACACGAAAATAAATTTGATTTTGACTTAAACATCTAATAACTTTAACCTAAATGATATCTAGGTAATTATTATAATATTATGTCTTCAATCCCTAACATAATCGTGATTACAGCTCAATAGCCGCAGAACCTCGCACGCGCCAACATTGTTGCTGTAATCAATAGTTTATATTGTTAAAATATATATAAGCAAACATTTTCAATTTGGCCTTTGATATAAATAACTAAAGTTTTCGAGAAACGAATATACGGAAATTCCGTTGTGGAATCACGTTAAAGCTTGTATAGTTTCCGAAAACATGGGCTGTGGGTCGTATATATATATATGCGATCGATCCGTTTCCAAAGTATATAGTTCGTTTGCATTCCCAAACTATTAGTACACAAGTTTTCCACACATTCGTAATAACCGGCGGCGGCCTTGTAACGAGAAACCAATTACTTCAATAAATACAGCTATAAAATAGTAGTTAGGACGATCGCGTATGATAATATTTCCGCTCTGCTGTTATATACCACACATAGCAATCCGTTTAATTACTCGCGATTTGAATTCAACGCGTGTCGCTAAATATACTAAATAAATTCGCTTTATTTCGATCGTCCTTAAGTCAGATTAACATTATCGGCGTTACAGTATCGTTAAAGACTTTAACCGTATAAATCCGGCGTGGTATACGATACACGAACGGACCGCGGTATACCAGTTATGTCTATACAATAAGCCTATATACGAAATTCGTTATGTTATATTGTACAGTTTAAAAACAACGCCACCGGACAGAGACTTAGGTATACTCGCACGCTAATAGAATAAAATATACTTACAAAGTTTATCGGATTAAAAGTTTTATCCGATTTCGAATGGGCGTTATTGTTAACCCGCACCTCGGGCGTAGGTATACACTCAAATAGTTTTTTTTTGCAGTTCGCGTAGGCACAACAGTTATAGGTATATACAATATAATATAAACATTCGATACATTATACATATTATTATTATAGTCGTTCGATTGGAACTCGATTAGGTCACCATTAAAAGTTGTCTGGGAGTTAAGCGTGTACGCTTTGTGTGTGTGTGTGTGTGTGTGTGTGTGTGGTGTGTGTGTGTGTGTATGTGTATGTGATAAGTGCACGCGAAATTGTATATGAAATGCTCGGCGGAGTTTGTGAAACTTGATCCGATGACAACGAAAAGCCGAGGGGTCGGAGGATACTTTTCATATTACCATACCCGCGTAGAAAACCTACTTAAGCAGCCATTACAAGTTTAATGAAAACCTCTGGAACTTTGGGTAGGTACCTATAACCTACCTATGCTAAACAACAAGCACGATGGGACCGTCGAGGACCTCGTATACAATATATAGGTACAGCTTATTACGAATTAATTTTACAGTCTGCATATTATACCTATATTTTTATTTTTTTCATTTAACTAATTTTTATTTCTCGAATTTATCAGGTTTTTCAACAACTAGTGCCATTTAGAAAACCATCAATTGAATTATCAATATCAATTGCAAATATTAACTTTGGTATACAAGCGTATATACGATTTAAAAGTGTGTTATCTATGTATATTTAAATAATACAATTTATTTTACCAAGTTTTAAACTTGAAGTTTATTTTGTGTTTTTTTTTAATCTCTTAAAGTCTTTGTAGTATAATATTATATTGTGCGGTGTACCTATGTTTATGTTATAATTCAATAATTGAGACTTATTACACATACATTTTATACATAATATTTATAGTAAAAGAAATTTATTTTTAATGCATTTCTTTCTTATCCAATACAATGGCATAAATTTAAATTATTATCTTCAATTTCGTCTCCCTTCTTCATAAGTCATTATTCAAATTATCAAAACAGTTTTAAGTTCCTCATTGTGTTATTTGTATATAAATATTGACATATTGTGTCTTGTACATCGTAGAATATATAATAATATGTTGTAATATTTTTTTCGTTACGATTTTGAACACTTACATAATACCTATTTATGATGCAAATTTTGAATACTTAATTGGTTGTTTGTAATTATTAGATCAATAAATCTTCTATTTTTTGGTACATATACAGTTTTTTAGACTTTTCACAGATTTATTTCATTTACAACTAGTATTTCTTTATGATATTGTGACATTACACAGCTATATTTTATGTTTGCAGTCATCGCTTTTCAATAATATAGGTATACATCAAGTTGAAATATTTAATATACTCACCTTCGATGGAAATACAAATCAAATATAATAATCATACATCGCGGTTATTCACCAGCATAATATTATTAACTCTATTACCAGACCATAATCAAGCATTCGAGAAATCTCAAATAGCCAATTTTTATTTTATAAACAAACAACATACCTATAATGATTTATGTTAGGCAAATAAAATATTTAATATTATAAGATGTGGCTATATCCTATTTCGTAAATAAACGTGATCAGGTATCATTACTGATATTAACGTGTGGGCCACTATACCAAACTATAGGCTGGTAAAAAAATATTTATCGGAGTGTCGAGACCACCCGATCCGGCCCTGCGTTGCAGAAAAAACGGATTAGGCTTTGAACCACTGATCCTGATAATAATAATTAGGATAATATAATAAATAACTGTTGAAATGGGGATGAGACAGAATGATTTATCTGGAAGCAAACATGTGGACAGAAAGGAAATATCCCAAGTCATTACGGACCACGGTTATCTGCTGGTGCCGATAATTAAAAAAAAAACAAACAACAAAAAACGTTTAAAGCCGGTCCCTTCTCGTGAAACGGCGGCGGGAATTAACCACTGTAGCACGAGAAATGGCATCCGGAAGTTTTGCCGGATATCCTGCACTGTAATTTACGATGTTTTGGCAACCGTTCTTGGATGGATTTTATTTTCAGCAGATAAGTATGAATATACAATATTATATTATGCGTACGTATATTTTTTAACTGTATACGCCGAATATCCTTCACAGCTTTGTAATCTCGGCTGGCAGAGGCAAAAATCTGTTGGAACAAGTAATAATATATGATAATATAAAAAGTATAAATTCGCTATCCAATCCCGTACTTGGTGCACGCAGAGCATTCAAAAAAGTTGTCAATGGATTTAGCATAAAAATACGGATTTCCACACGCATTAACATAATAATACGTAATATTTACATTATTATATAATTTAATAATATATACATGTTATACACACAGTTTCACACATTTATACAATATATTTAATAAATAAATAAATATACAATATCTAATTTGTATATATATATTTATATATTTTATATACCAATATATTAAATAATTTGTATGTGAATAGTTTCCTTTTTCTTTGGTTTCTTTTTTTAAAAAAAAAACCCTTAAAAAATGAAAATATTAGTTATTTATCAACATAATAACACTATATGCTGTTATATTATGTTATACGTAATAGGTAAATAAATTAAACTATTACGGTCGTAGTGATATATTGTTTGTAAATTGTCTTGTAAATTATAATCTTACGAGCGACATTAATACGATTTGTCTAATGGATGATAGATTATTATTATGTTAAATAATATGTACCTATACCATAAAGAGTTATAATATGATGGGTTGCATGAAAAATGTATTAATTTAATGGACCACTAAATCATGTTTAAAGGACCATTAGATCACTATTAATTCGTTAAATGTTTATTGATTGTTTGTGCAACCCGGTAATAAAATATTTCTTTATAATTTACAATATTATTCTATAACGTATACCTATACTTAGACCTACTAATTACTATATTGAAAATGATTTATTCAGTAACAGAGTTATCACTTTTAAATATGGTTATTGGTTATATATGTAGGTTCCTACTCATAGGTTAAGGATTTGATTACGCAGTTGTTAAATAATCTCAAAAAGAAACAATTATCCTTCATCTCTATACCACACTAATAATTAAAATTAATGAGAAATATAATTATAATAAACATAAAAATAAAAATTAATGTTTTTTTTTATAAGATCATAATAAAATTTAATTTAATAAAAAATAATATATTTCATTATCTTATAGTAATATATTATACAGTCTTACCTATATTGTTTAATATGAAATTAATTACCTATATAAAACAATATGCATTGTAAAAATATAATATAACGTTGACGTACCTACAAAGTTCGTGATTAAGAGGCTGAACATATTAATTTGAATTTAAAATCAAAAAAAAATAATAATTTGTTAGATATAATCTTCGCACTAATTCATACCAAAAAACTTTACACGAAAACATTTTAATTTTAAAAGTGCGTTATCTGGAACTTGAGTAGGATTAATTAAAAAATGTTTTGGAAAGAACTTCGTGTGATAAAAAAAAATTACGTTCAAATTAAGCGACATACGTACACTGCAGTGATTATGGAAATACATACTAATAGCTATAATTTAAATTTTCTTAACGATTTAATGTCGGATAATAAATATGACTTGTTCTAAATTCTAATACTATGCAAATTATAATATTATCGACAAGATTTATTTTAATATATTAGATTCAACACAATATTCAAATTGTTATTTTCATAGTTAACATTAAATTTTAAAAACTGTTTGTGTATTATGTTTTATAATTATTTATATGGACAAAGTATAGGTAGTATATATTTAATATTTATTTATAATTATTATTAATTACTAACATCTTATAATACAATTTAAACTAGTATATAATATATAATAAGTGTGATATTGATATTAAATAGCACCTTTAGTTGTATGCGAGCAAATCACGTTTCATATTAATCGTATTGTTTTTCTCGAATAAAAATAATCTTAAGTTGGCCTACTAATGAAATGGCGCACCAAATGTATGTAAAAATATATGTGCCCCCACTCGAAAAATCAGAGCTAAAAATGTCTTGCTGTTCGATAAAAGTAATTGAGTTTTAATTGGCGTCATGTCATTTATACGTATTGAAAGGTAAATTAGTACTATAAATAAATCGTCTTGGATTATACACTTGGACGTTCGCACGCTGTTTGTAACATTGTTACCTCAAAGCTTTCATCGGGTACAGATTCAGACGATTATCCGTCGCATATCGTTCGACGTGTTTTATTATTTTCTTATACAACAGCGACCCAAACAACAACATCAAACATGGTAAGTATCTTCTAATATCTATATATTATTATTAATATTATGTACATACGACAAAAAAAAAAGTTACTCGCCGTTGATGGTTTATAATTCGATACACATCAACTTCACAGGCGATCGAATTATAAAAATAATGACGATGATATGTATAATAACAAATTATTGTGTATTATTGTGTTTAATATATTAAAGTCGTGGATGGACCCGGCCCCTGAAGCCATCGATCTCTCGGAAGGCATAACGTTGAGTAAAGATCAATTGAAAGGTAACGACGAACGTTATATGATTATTAATCTTTTCAAGTGATTTTATTAATGTGTGTTATCGTATTAAGTTTTAAGAAAGGCTTTCGACACGTTTGACACGGAGAAAAATGGCAAAATTACGTGCGCCAACATCAACATCATTTTAGACATGTTGGGTCATGCTACCGACACCGGAACTGTTAAGAAAATCGTATCCGAAATCGACCACCAAGGTAAACTGATCCAGAGGCACGTCTTCATAGGCGAAAATCTTGGGAGGATGGTCTCAGCCTCCCAAAAATGCCATAAGCCCCCGTCCTCCCCGAACAGACAGCTTTTTATTTTTATGAGATCAAAGCCTCTGAAATTTTAATAGATTTACGTCTATGAACGTCGGCTAATTCATTGATTATAATAATAATATTATTGTGATTGTTTTCGACGCGTTGTTATTATAATGTTGTATTGTGTAAAAGCAGACCTGAAAATTTTCATTTTATTCAATTAGATCAGTTGCATAATATTTTATTAAAAATATCTGATAATGCAACACAGACCTTCAGATTATCGTCGTCGTGTTTTATAATAATAGACTCAATACACGCAAAGGGCCTTCCAGCGAAAATACTAAATACTAGTGTACGGTACACAATATTATGATATTATATCATTATGTGTTATAATTTTATGGACGTTGCCTAATCTCCGCGTTTAAATGTATGCATATTGATATTTTTGATTTAATTAGTTTATATCGTTAAACATTCAATTATTAAGTGGCGTGTATAAAAGAACGCGGTCGAATAGATCCGGTCCTATATTATTAATTATTATTATAATCAAACGGTTCTTTGAAATTGTTATTCGACCACTACCTATAGGTATACGTACGTTATTGTTATTATATAGACACTTTTTTTCAAACTTGGTCCATCGAAATAGCCACAAACATTTTTGAATTTGTTTTTGTACGTTTACAAAATGTAAGTTTTGGGTCCTTGATTGGGTAATAATGAATTGGTTCTTTGAAATATTGTTATTCAACCATACTGTTATACGATGAGAATGTCATAGACACTTTTTTTTTAAACACGTTCCACCGAAAAAGCCACAAACATTTTTTAAAGATGATTTATCCGTTTACAAAATAATTTATATGCAATGAATCCGGGCCCTACAATTATGAGTATAATATTTCAATGAGCAAATTTATGAGTCATAATCAAATAAGTTATCGAGAAACCAATATTTATGTCTTTATTTAAAATCACTAAAATAATTTAATATCATCATAATATAGTATCCGACTGAAATTTGCAAATCCAAAAATTAATGCAAATACAAGGAGGTTCCCTGCAACACAGGACTGATACATATACAATACGTGATTGTTCAAAATTCTATAAACCTATTATAACAACTCGTCACCACTTATCGATACTCTTAATATTATTGCTTATTGGTTAACAATATATAACTTTAATAGTCTGAAACAAAACTGTTTATTGTTGTACACCGCGATTTGCGGCAAAATATTTCGTATAAAATAAAACACAACACTTTATACTATTTAATTTTATCGCGTGATGAAATCGACGATTCGCCCACTCCGATGGCCGCCCACTTGTTTTACTTTTTTTTTATAGCTTATTAAAAATAATTCAATAAACAAATTTCGATACAATCTACCGTATGATAAACAAATATGTTACTTAACAAATGTATACCTACACGCGCCGCAACGGTTACCTATTTGTTGTTTAACGATTTGAAAGTTCGAATTTTCAATAATTCTTTTTTTATAAAAAAAAAAAAAAACCTTACTATAGGTACCGGCTGCTAAACATAATATTATGACTTATAAAACGAATAGTAACTTTACACATTTCAATTTGGACGCGTTAACAACAGCTATGTACAATCGGGATCGTCCAAATAATTATCATATATTTTTCTTATAAATTGCAGCTCATAATTTATTCAATTCATATATTCAGTGTAACCGGCTAATAAATTACCGTACCTACTTCGGTTCAGTATAATATTATACTACGGGCAGTCCGACGTGCACACAGAACGAATAGTAAAATATTACAGTGCTTTAATGTTCTCCGCGATTGAACCGGTGACCCTAAACGAACACTCTTTTTCGCGTACTACTTATAATATAATACGGACGTCATCATACTTTCTAGTGGGAAGTTTATGTGTTATGTATATATGACGCGTACCTATATTAAACGTCTGAAATAATAATTTGGTTAATCCGACGAAAATTTTTAATACGTCTTATCCTCTACATATTATCCACCCGGTGCCACGGGTACGCACGCCTACGCTAAAATAATAAATACCTAGCTTTGCTTTATGGGTTGCTCAATAATATAATAATGTGTACGCGTGTATAAGAAAAGTTTCATAAATTAATTAATACCTATGTATGTCCTATTGTTACGAAAACGATCGTGGATTATAAAGCGTTGTCGATAGAAAGTGTTTTGTACCGAATTTCAAACAATGTATAGGCACAGACAAAACCTTAGGATTTAGTTTTTTTTTTTTTATGAAATAAAACGGCCGACTTGTATAGTATATATAGTCATGTTCCTTTTTCCGTTATTACCACGCTACTGTATAAATATTAATAATAATAATATACAATAAAACATTTAACATTTAATATTAAATGTAGATCACAAGTATTATAGTACTAGGTAGGTACTTATCGTTGTTAAGAGTTTTTTTTTTTGTACCCATGTCCAACATATGTATAATGTATAGCTTTACGAAATAAAAAATTTAAATAATATAGAATTTAGTAAAGCGTATCTTAACAATTTCTATAGTAGGTAACAAATAACTCGGTCAAATAAAAATACTCAAATAGTAGTTTTTGAGGTACCTATGTAAAAACACTTATACACCATACAATAATTTGCTCTCTCACCGTTGTATTTATATAGTAATCGATTAATGTTAAATATTATGTACTTTAAAAATATTTAAAATAAGGAGGAAAAATTCACAAAAATTACACGTTACGACAAAATAATTGGACTTGTATTTATAAATTTATATTTGTCTTACTAATTCAAAACATATATTATTATAATGAAAGTGATACTGTTTTAACGATAAAAGTATAAATTTACGTTGGTAAATTATATGCGCTTATTATATTATACAACTTTGAAAAATAATTTAATTGTAAAACACTTTGCGCAATATATATATTTAATTTAATTATAATGTATAATGTGGATAATTATTTTTACCAATTATTTTCACAAGTTGAAATTAAACTAGTGTTTAAAATACATGGTTTTTGCAAAATCAATTAAAATTAACTCGTGGATTAGTTATATATAACTAATAGCGGAGATTTAGTTTTTAATATAAACTGCAAGTAGAGAGTACAAACGAAAATCGATGGGTAACCTACCTACTTTAAACGGTTCGCTTAAATGTATAATAACGTCTACATTTATTAATGTTGGTTCTTCACAAACTATACTAACGTAAAAGTAAATTAATTAATTAAAATCAGTATCTTCAACAACGATGTAACTTTACTCAGGCGTTTTCCTGTACGTATTATATAAATATCCGGTCCACACATTTAAACTATATTATACATTAGGTATACGATTTGGTTTTCATTGATCAAATCAAAACTTTGGCTTCACGTCTTTGGTGTTTTCGCAATTTTTTTTTCTATTAGGTTATACACTATGTTTTTTTTTAAGATTATAAATATTATTATACTATGTTAACATCATATTATTCTGGTTGTTTTCTGCGTTTGTCGTTGTTTAACATGACAAGATAATCTCTATACGTGGACGGAAATCTGTAAGTATCTGTGTTCCAGTTCAATCGTCAGGGTTGCTTCAAAAATATCACATATAGTATGGAGGGGGGGGGGTTGCCATAACTTACCCTTATGCTGGTGTTTTTGATTTTTAATATATTCGGTATTGTATAATATTTTTAATTCCGAATTTTTCAATTTTAGGTTTATTTGATATCACTATACAGGTGCACTTAATTTCAATTTTGTTTTAAATTTGACGTTTTTATATTTGCTTAAGTTATATATTTTATAGTGGTGTTTTTGTTATTTCTATTGCCCATTTTGGTTCTTGATCATACACTTGCAAATCTTTTTTTTCTCATATCTTGCTCAGTCGACAAGCGTACCGGTGTAATATACAATTCTGAACATTTACGAGCATGGGTTGAAACCACACATCTTATAGTTCTTATTGAACCCGAATCTACGCAATGATATTTGCAACTGACGCTTCGTTTTTGTTTTACAGAAACACAGACAATTTCAGGGAAAATTCACTAGTCGAAAAAAATAGGCCCTTTAAGAATTACTATATGTTATATACTAGCTTGTGTATTATATATATTTGGATATAAAGCTATAGTAAGTACCTACATGATGAAATCATTGTATTGGAAAGGAAAGCCGACTGGGCAATGGATGAAGGTTTAGGATTCAGCGTATTTATTATTTTATTAAACGTAGTTTAAATTTATTTAGCAAGACTTATAATAGAATATTATTTAGACTTAAAAGTAGGGTACAGAGGGTTTGTATTTTAAGCGCTATATCTCAAAATAACAAATAGATAGTATCAAGCTTAATATTGAAGCAAACAAAAATGTATCAAAACCGCATGTCTGAGGTCAGTAACTTAAAAATCGTGTTATATGTGTCGTTTTTTATTGATGAATAACATGTTCTACGCAAGGCTTACAGTTGAATTATTACCTACATTTATAGTATTTGAATTAGACATTCAAGTGAGTAGCGTGTTGTGGGTTAATTTCAAATGTAAAAACGTTGTTAATTGATCGGTGTCATGAAAACAAGGCAAACTTTGTATTTAATCACTCTAAAACATGAATTTTAAATTTTAACTCTATTGATAGAGACATTAAAAATGCCATTTACTTAACTACGTATTTAAGTGTCAAATATATTATGAGAGGTATACGTGGTCTATTTTTTAAGCTCTATCACTATATAAAGCTTTATAATAATATAATAATATATATATTGTATAATGGCAATATGGCACAATGTCATATAAAAAACAGACGATTTGTTATTTCAACAATATAATATTACAAGTAGAGATTTTAGGGCGCTGAAGAAAGTAAAAACCTTTTAGTCCGATATGCGCCAAATAAATAATATACATAAACTAATATTAATTCATGAATGAAAAAAAAACCAAATACACACACATATTTAAACATGCACCTAAATTATAATATAAAATAGCAAATCCCACCACAGTTGGTCGTAAGTCATGAGTTCATGACGTTGTTGGATTTAAATCTGTTTCAACAAATGTTTTGTGCCTGAAAAAATTAATTTTACATATTTTTGATTTTTAGCGTACTATTTTGCATATCATTGATTTCTTTTACCGCGTATTTTGTAGTTTTTTAATACTTTGTACATTGTATATAAATCCAAAGCCCCGTTAATTAAAAATAAAAAGTGTAAACAGCATGGTACATTAAACGTACTACACTTATTTTTTTTTTTCAATTTTTGTACTTTGTATTTTTTTTTAAATTGCAAATCATATCTTTAGTCTTAAATTCACATTAAAAATACTTTTATCCAAAATATTCTTATAAATATAAGTACACTAGAATAAGAAAACACAACAACTAGATGGCTGATAAAGTTACTTTGATAAAACACTATTGTGTCATAAAAATGCATTATGCTATAAAATATTCTCATCACACTGAATATATTAATTCATGATATACATTGTTTCCACAGTTAATAATAATTATACCACTGGCATCATATTATTATACTTCGGAACTGCATAAGAAAATATATAAATATCATTATAACTGCAATTTCACGAACAATAAGTGCATCATATTTAATTATTGCAATAACCATGTGATATTTCGATGTGAATTTTTACGTTTCTTATGTTCTACATGGATAAAAAAGTATTTTCTATATGTACTGACACAATTTTAGAATTTTTTTTTCTATTTAATTTGCCAATGATTTTTATTTCTTAAGATATATTATCATTCTATTCATTCCATAACAATAAATCAAATTGTCACCATAATTTTCGATGGCAGGCCTAAAACTTTACAAGATAGCATAATACTATCGGAATTATAATTTAAATTATATTATTATCGTTATAATAATTTAATATAATTTTTTTATTCTATAATTAAACGACAAAACTTCGTATGCATACTGTTGAACTTTGATTCCTGTATGTAAATCAACAATAAAACAACTATTTTAATAATATGATTAAATTATTTAATTATGAATTATGGGTTTTTTTTTATAACAATATTATTTGTATCAGTCCATAAAATACAAATATTTACTATAGCCAGGTAATACATCAGTATTCAGTGTAAAATAAACAGAAAGATATTTTGTTACAATACAATAGTGTATGGGTATATGTATACAATATAACTATACTACATAAGTTTATTGGTTTGTTTTTTCGTCCACACTCTATATAATGCTTCGGAGCTTCTAAAAAGTGGGTCGAACAAAACTTATCATTATTTATGTGTTTGGCATAGACGGATATCCACGTGTCGTAATAAAACAGGACCCTCCAGGCCCCAGGACGCACGAATATCCCCAATACGACAATGTCCTGGAAAAAAGATCCGTATGTGAGACACTTAATGTGAAACGTGTTTTCAATTTGTTCCTGAAGACTTAAAATATTCTCGTGTTTATGGAATTTGACTTTATAGCATTTCGAATAAATTACCACGTTGTACATATAAGTTATATTACTGCAGTATACACTACATAATATTTCGTAACGTAATATAATATATATATTATAGTCTGTATGCGTTTGTATATTACTCTTTAAAAATATGTTTGTTATGCTGACATTTTATGTAACAATATAATATAATATTTATTTTTTTGACAATTTTTTCCTCGCGATTCTTTTTCAAAACCTCTTCTGAGTAAAATATATTATATAAAATATGATATCGATTGACGATTGTACTTTCGAGAAATAGCGAGATACGCATCCGACGAACCTCATGTCCCTTCCTCACCACAATATAAAGTATTTCAGTTTTCATAACGATAGCCATCGGAGTAGATACCTATATTGTAACCATAATATTATTATTATATTTGTTAATAGTGCGTATGATAACGTTTGGTGCTCTACAATAATGCATCCTAAGCATAATTTACGCGTATTTTACAGTCTCCATTGTTGGCCAAATTTAGCACAATAGACGGCCTTGTGTGGCGTAATATTAATATCTTGCCGTGCCGAAATCGCGGCGTAAATCGTCGATTGTTATTTATTTTTGCTATTTGTGTCTGCAGCATTTTGTACTTGGGTTCGAGATGTTTTATTATACTATAATACACGTCGTTTTTTTCCCCTTACAGGAACCGGCACGTTATCCTTTGATGACTTTTGTACGTTGGCATCGAGATTTATGACCGAGGAGGAAGAGGACTCCGAGGCAATCAAAACTGAACTCAGAGAAGCTTTTAGGCTGTACGATAAAGAAGGTGCGAATAATGGAAATATTTAGTGGCTACATACATAATGTATATTATATCCTACATATAGGGATGGCGCATTAGCGCAGGGTTGATATATAATATAATGAACTATTGAATTAGTATTTTCGATATTAAAAGTTGATAATTTGCATTCAGGAAACGGTTACATCACAACCGAAGTGCTGAGAGAAATATTGTCTGAACTCGACAACAATATGTCCGACGAAGAACTGGATCAGATGATCGATGAAATCGACGCGGACGGATCCGGTACTGTAGACTTCGACGGTAAGTTGTATATTATACATAAAAAACTATAAATTATAGGGTTCTGAAATATTGACCGACTAAGCGATGGAAGTTAGTGACTAAATTCTCCCGTAATATTATATAATATATATTACCTATCTTGATATATTATTATAGTTATAGTATAGAACACACCATAACTACAGCGGCTGCAGTGTGCCAAAATAAACGCGGCGCGGCGTATTGCATATTGTTTTAATGCAGTTGAGAACTTATATATTAAATAGTCGTAATTTAGTAAAGACACTGTTGAACCGCGCTTTGATTGGGTTTAACTATACTATAAGCAGAACAAAATTTCTTTCGAGTGCTCATTATTACGAAATCATCGTTAACGCCTCGAGGCATCGGAAAGGTTGGTATGCAGCTAGACGACGTCCCCCCGTTGCGTTATTATCATATCGACCGCGGTAATCATATCATTGGTGTATAGGGGACCTGTCAGACGTGGATTGGAAACGATGATTATTATTATACACAGGTGAACGTGCGATGTCAGTGTGTTATTAAAAAAATAAAAAAATAATAAAACAGTTTATCAACGACGGCTTCCTACTGCATAGCTTTCGAAACGCTGATAATCATTATAACATGATGGGCGGTATAATTATTCGCGATCGATCAATCACGATCGTTTCGATCGTAACACAACGGTAACACGGCAGGCCCTGTGGGGTCCGATATAATACGACGTGTTATGTTTGTGTCCGTCCGTCCGTCACGGCGATTAATAATTTATCGGATTTTAAAACAAATTCGAGCGGCAGCGACGAAAGCGGCGGCGGCATGTGCACCGTTGACTGATTATTAATTATAGTAATAATGATAACGACCACGAAAATAATCGGGTGGCGAAGGACGTTGGACTGTTGGAGGCAGCTGTAGTTATACAGCAGACACTATACGTATTACAGGTACCTGGTCGGTTGTCACGTTATACGAAGTGCCTCAAAGTGAATGCAAAATATGTGACGAAGCTAAAAATATATTATCACTTCATTTTTATTTTCGATCGACCCGGAGGAGGTTTTAATTGTTCGAAAAATTGTAGGTCTTCACGCCGTGACGTGACGCGTCTTGTCAGCACGCATCATCGAAGTACCAAACGCGTAAATCATCGGTTCCTAGATGCGACCCCCCTAGGTGAAAAATATAAAATAATATTTACCCCCCGACAACGACGATTGCATGTTCCCAGAGTGTACCCGGGGCCTCGGGTTTTCACGTTAATTATACTATTGAGACACACACTCATCAAGTCGACAAAAAAAAATCTACACGAATAAGACTGTCTCTCTTTTATAAACAGATAATAATATATACATATTTATTATTATATAGTTTATCTGCATACCTATAATAATAATAGTATAATAATTGTCATAGGTAATAGCTGATTTTTAAGACGAATTCGGTTGCGCAAAACCGTTGAAAAAAGAACTCTGCGTTCGAATTTATATTTATTTTCTCGATAGCTTGTTCGTTGCGTTCGCCATTCACACGTCTATATTATCATGAACTGTTCAACATGTGTCGTTTTATAAATTTTTTTTTTTTAAAATAATAAATTATATTATATACCTACGTCCTACACATTAATTTTATTGTATTTATAATTTATATGCAAAGCTGTTAGAGGTGTTTTTGACAAATACATTTAAATTATCCAATAAATAGATTCTAGGTATCTAGTAATTAAAAATAGTTTTTGTAATTTTTAAAACTTTAAACATTAGACATAGGTAGTCGGTTGTAGAATTTTGAAACTTGTTGGTTGAGAGTTTGTTACACTTTATTATTAATCATTAGTTAACTAATAACTTACCTAAAGCCTATAGGCTATAACCTATTATATCAAACCTATATTAAAATACAGAATATTGATTAAGAAGAACCTGAACACATTTTATTGGTGAAAGTTTTAATAAATTATAAGGTATTAATTAAAATCCCAGAAAGCCCAGATCTGATTCGTATTATTAGCCTCTAATCGACTGCATCTAATCCACCTGTATTAATATATTATTTAATAATCCTCGAAAAGATAAGATTTTGTTTTTTGTGAGGAACGTTTTTTTTTTGGTAAAACCTATAAAATTAATAATGTTATATGGTTTAAACTATTTATAAATGAGAGTAAAAAAAGGTATTTAATGGAAAGTATTCAATACTCCCCAGTATATGGAGTCCAGTAGATATAAACAAATACAATAAAATAGTATTTAAAATGTACTCGAGTACTTCTTGTCAATGAATATTTTGAGAAAGACGTATTTGAATACCAATTCTCAAATACTTTACAACACTGACATTAGGGAACTGTTGGGTAGACCCTTGAAACGATACTTTTAAGTTGAGCAGTATAATTATTATTGTCGCGTATATATTGAATCATCAATTACTACAATATGTCTAATAGACATTGTCTATGCATAATGCATATAGCATTAGTTATTTAAAGTAAACTGTAATAGAATAAACTTTTTTTTTCAGAATTCATGGAGGTGATGACTGGTTAATGCGGAAATGTTATAAGAGTAAAGTTATCAATATATCCAACCAAACAAATGCAGCACTTTTTGAAAAAGCAACATTTTACAATGTTTCCTTAATTTTTATGTTTTTTTTTACGCTCAAATTGCGATTTGTATTGACGTAATTCGTTAAATACTTTGCACAATATATGGAAGCTTCGGCTGATTTAATGCATTAGAGTAATAATGTAAGCTTTCATTGTTATTAAAATATTAAAATATTGTTATTTTGTTCTCATAAATCGTATGTTTTCAATCGTATATTATTGCAGTATGCGTATTTCTTTCAAGTATAGCCAGGTACACTATATTATTAAAAAAAAAATATAGTAACGCGTTATTGGATACAATTTCTCATATAGCAATTATTTATTTGAAAACAAACCCTGCATTTGTCCAAAATAGTATTTTAATAATCCAATTAAAATATTTTAATGAAAAAAGTAATAACAACAAGACGTATAATAATATGATCATATCTAAGATGATCGAAAAATAACAATATATTGACTAAAAAATGATTGATCACGATTTACTTAATGCGTACACTGAGTGATTCACGAAGTATGCTCTATTCTATTTTTTCGTTTGATATGAATTTATCCAAATTATGATTTTTGGAGTTTTTAAAATATATTCAAGACCATATTTTCAAATTCTTGAAATTTTTTATACTACTTAAGGATTGTCCTACAGTATTACAAACTTTTTTCTGTCAATTATTTAGTGGATCATTTTTTTGAAAATGTTGATAGGTACATCTAAATCAAAAGTGAAACTCTCGAAGTAGTTTTTCTGGCATTAAAATGTTTTAATTAAGGATAATATAGTCCTTAAAAAAATCATTTTACAATAGTATAAAATAGAATATGTAATATTAGATCTAGGAATAGTATTTATTATTATACTTTGACCATTTTAAGAAATTATAAAAATTGATAAGTTAATATAAATTACTAAAAATATTTATTTCTTTTTGCCCTCATACCATCCAAACCCATTATCGTGGACCTATTATTTTTAGCACACTAAGTTAAATAACTTAAAAACTACACTAGTTTGAACTTTCATTTTGATATGCTGAATTTTCAGAAAAATTTACTGCTAACTAATTTACAGTAAACAAGGGAGTTCTCATTTGAAAAATAGAAGTTTGTTTCACCATGAGACACTACTTAAGTACAAACAAGTTATGTAAAAGTAGTACAAAAAAGTGCCTAGTACAACAAATCTGAAGAATTTATAAATATGGTCTTAAGACTTAAAAGTTAGGGTTATTTACAAATTGCAAAAACCAGAATTTGAATAAATTCATAATTAAAGGAAAATTGGAGGAAAGCATGTTTAGTGAATCACAATGTACCTACTACCTACCTATAGCTTTATTGGCTGTATTCATTAGATAATCGTAATAATATTACAAGTACGATGTTGACAGTACTAATAGTATTATTATTTAAGTTAAATACTTAACGGCAGGTTATAGTTTTTTAATTAATATAATACTTATTGTAAAACTACGTTGCAGTTTGCACGAACCTACGTATCCACCGAAATGAGGTATTAGGACATTAGGTCGATTCAATTTTTGTAATTGCATCGTGAATACCTACATCAAATTAAATGCACAAGCACTTAGATTGTCTTAAGGCTTATACTTATAACAGTTACTTAAGAGCAATTTTAAATTATATTATACATGCAAATAAAAACAATATACATAGTAGGTAACTACTCGCACAACCATTAAAACGATAACGTTAAAAATATATAATTAGAGCACAAAACATGATCTGATTGTATAATATTATATTACTTTTTTCATAATACCTATACTATTCGAAATAATGACTATGAAAATACAATTAATTCTTTAATAATGTCAATAACCAGTGAATAACCTGAACAAAATAAGTAATTAATTATTTTACAATACTAAGTATAAAGTCGATATGCATTACAAGGCGATATGGACAGGTGGTCGCGGGTCTGTAGTGAAAACCAAATGGTTACCTATTTACGTTTACGCCTAAAAAAGAGTTTAGTTTTTTTCTCCTGGTCTCAAGTACCAGGTCTGAAAACGGGTTAAGAATACAACTTTTTTTTCAAATAAAATCGACTGTCTTAAATTTTGCCGTGATATTTCATGATTTCAGATATGACTTGAAAACCCATTATTATAATGTTGGTTAATGGTTACTCAGCCACCCAGGTTACGAGCACTCCAAGTAGTCCAAACTAGTTTTAATTCCATATAATATTGTATCTATTATCTATATACATTAAAATCTTATTAAGTAGCTTAGTTTATACGCAATCCAAATGCATTTATATAATTCATGTTCAATCACATTCATAGATTATGCATTGTTTTCTACCAATTTTAAAAACAATTTAATGATACAAATTAAGAACACATTTAACGGAGTATTTTTGTATTATTGTTTTAGTATTAAAATATATTATTAATATTTTAACTTAACTCGTTAATAAAATATTTTAAATTTTCTATAATTATAGAATAATATAAATTAATGTAGGTACATTGTTTTTGTTTTAGTTACAATAAGCCTATAGCCAAATAACTTTACATTTTTAGAACCAAACCTATGGAGCGATGAATATGTATTAAATTTACGATGATAATATGTGGATAATTTGAAAATTATTTTGTAATTAAAAATGTATTGTAATAATATAATTGTATAGCTACGATTAGACATTTTAATGCAAGATTCCCCAAAAGTAATTCACATTCCAAACAAAGACTAACAAATATATATAATATACGATCAACATTTTTTTATAAACATTTCAAGTTCAAGTTTTGGCGAAATTAAATATTTAAACGAATAATAACGATACTAATTATTTATTGTTGAAACTATTAACTCAATGTCGTTATTCACGAGGATTTTCAACTTTTTCGTTCATTATATATTTTACAATACACAATGAGATCTTTAAAATATTTAAATTAATTTCAAGTCATTGCCT
This sequence comes from Nasonovia ribisnigri, assembly GCA_027563435.1. Classification (NCBI taxonomy): domain Eukaryota; kingdom Metazoa; phylum Arthropoda; class Insecta; order Hemiptera; family Aphididae; genus Nasonovia; species Nasonovia ribisnigri. The sequence goes on along the minus strand of JANEHU010005046.1, from coordinate 114,704 downwards.
ATTTAGGTATATCATTAACCTATTCATACGCGGTTTTACATAATTTTTACAACATTGGATATTAACGCGAAAATTAAATATTTATCGTCAAACGATTTTCTTATTTTATCATAATTTAAAAATAACTGTAAAGAGTTGAAGTTTTCACTAAATTTATGTACTAGCCATTTACCATACATGGTATAATTATCAAAATACTTTGACAATTTTTGAGCTATTAAAAAGCATGAATAATTTTCGTTTTTTTTTTTTAAAACTGTTTCTATAAATAATAAATATCGATAAAAAGTTATTTGCTTCAAGGTTCCACATACGTTTTAACTATAGCCAATTAAAAATATTAGAGGTACACTAGCACGATTTTTTTTTATAACCATTAAAAGTTCTAATTGGGTCAAAATTAGTCAAAATCACGACAATTTGCACATTATTTTGTAGATAAAAATTGATAAAGTGTTATAGCTAACGCATGACAAATTAATACAAGGTTACACATAAATCTTCACACTTAAACCAAAAAATTTAAAAAAATGTATAAGCTTAATTTATTGTTTTTGGACATTTGAATGGAGAATAACAGTTTTAGTTATTTTGTTGTACATTGTAATGTAATTCAAAAAAAAAATTAACCCTAACTCTTGTTAACGTATTTTCATTATTATATTTTATATACACAATGACTTTTTTAAAATATTTAGATTATTTGTATGCTATGCGCCTATGTACTAACAGTTTATACCGAATTACTATAAATAGCAAAACAAATTACTATAATAATTAATAGCAATATATTTACAATATGATAATAGGCTGGCAGACCATCTCCGCTAAGAATCGTTTTTCGTATGCAATAATTTATCACATTCATTACACAGTGACCTACTCAATGACGATTGACGAGCTACACTCGACTCCAACTGTTGTACAACAGAGCTGTTACCTACTTTCCCCCCTCCCACTATTTTTTTTTATTGATCTTGAAAAAATTATAGGTGGCTAAGACCATTAGTTATAATTATTTGATTTCGTGACAATGTTGATTAAATAATAATTATAATACTAAATTGAATACGTGGTTGGAAGAGTATAAACAATTTTGAGAAAAAATAAAAATGTTGAATATAATATGAAATTGATACATTTTTTTAATATTTATGATAAATATTAGATTTTGTTGAATGAGTTGGTGTTTTTTAAGAAATTATATGAGCTATTGTTTCATTGTTTATCGGGTTCGGGCCAAGAAAAAAAATTGACACCAGCTAAAATTTTCTGATGGAATGGGAATTAGATTTAATTTTTCGGTTTGGTGTGAAACTGTTAATTATCCTTCTTGTGAATAATCTAAAGTGAATCCGTTTTCGAGTTATTATTAATATTTATATTATAATGTACTTACATTCTATTCATACGATATAATCATTATATTATTTTAGCTATTATGCGATATAACATCATTATATCACATGTAAATTATATTTCTATTGTTTTTGAAATATTCTGTTTATTCATTATATTTACTATTGGTGCTATCATTGTTTAAATTGCAAATCCATATTTAGTTTGATCGTTTGTACATTTTTATTTTTTATACGTTGTTTTATGTGTTACTAACATAAGTTTATTCGAGTCCATAATGATTTATGATGCATCCAATCTACTTTATTTTGTAATTACACAATTTATTTTATGATCGTTATTGCTTTTTATCGTTTGGAACGTACAAATCTTTTTGAAAATTCGTTTTATAACTGAACCTAATATCAGAAATACAAGTATTATGTAATTGTTATTTATCGTTTGATTGAAGTTTAATTTATTTTAACTTGCAATTTCCACATACAACAAGTGGCTTGGCCAATAATTTAAAAAAACAAAAGAGTGAACACCTACATTTTTATATCACAATAGTTTATGAAATAAACAATATTATATCAGATACACATTTTAACCATTAAACTTATCATGTAATATATAGATACAATATTGTACTATTATCCCGTGAGTGATTGAATTTAAAAAAATGAAGCCGATACCTACCTACCTTTTGTGGGTGTTCATACTATTATATAATATATCATATATTTTAAATTTACATTTTATTACAGCACGTTTTCGAGATTATTGAGATGTTTTTAGTTTATACGATTACTCTTCCTCCTCGGCCCCCACTCTGATTACCTATGTCAATTAATTCGAATATTTTAACAAGTACAATTAATTACACTTACATTGTTTATGTAATATATTGACCCAAAGCAAATTACATTTTCATAATGTTTACATATGGTTTTTGTTTATATACTTTTACATTATTATATGTACCTACCAGTTAAAAATTATGCTTCGTTATTAATAATAATGAGACCAGCGCGATGACTATACTGAAAATTTAGTTTAATTAAAATATTGAATGACCATACCATAATAACGATTTTGTATACGTATATTATATAAGTTAACACTATACGACCGGTATTCAATTATAAAATCACACAATGTACCTAAACAAAGCATTTAAACATAAACAAATCGAATATAATATCAATGTACGAATGCATTGTTTCAACGAAACTATATAAGTAAGTACTATTAATTAAATATTTATTAATATGAATAAGAAATTGTTATTACTGCTGCAGTGTTGTATAATTACATAATATAATCTGAGGTCTTGTTTCAATTTGTATAATAAAATTAAGAATTAAATATGATTTAAATGCATTGGTTTTACTGGATTAAACAATATATTTTTTTACGTAATATTAATACCTAACCGACCGTAGTAAAACGTGTGTATATCTGAACAATTTTTATGAGTGGAAAAATCGTTATTTAAAATGTGGGATAACAAAATTTAAAGATGTCATGTTATAATAGCACCCACCGACGTATTAATAAAGTAATAATAAAAAAATTAAAATTATAAATCTTTTTTAGACTTTAATAGGACACGTTTGGTATTAGGTTTCACGTTTCTCAAAACAAAAATCAAATTTAGGAAAATTTAAAATTGTAATTTGAAAGAAAATCAAAATTAAATACAAACTTAAGAGTGTTAAAATATACGTTTTAAAATCGATAGAAATTAAACTTCTTTACTAGAGAAGACAAGTTAAAATATTTATGTGAAAAATTCAAAAATGACTCAAGTAACTCACGCAAAAAGAGAACGTGATACTAACAAAATCAAACCTATATAGAATAGGTATCAACCTATTGCCAAGTTTGAAGAGAAAATATTTTCGAGGTACATCATTTTCGTAATATATAGTATAATACAAAGTTTCAGCCATCTATCTTTTGTTTTTTTAATATATATTTCGTGATTCTTAGACCTTAGTTATACTAGACATTATAATTTCTTTATTAAACAATTTTTACAAAAAAACATTGTATTACCTACGATTTAATCTCGAAAATATTCTCCGCTTGAAATTCGGGTGAAAGGTTACAACTCTTCGGGTGAAAACTCTCATACTGACTATCAGACGCAACGATTTTGATTATTTTCAAGAGAAATTTAATTTCGATACATATCCTATATATTGGTTAGACGAAAACAAGACGGCGTCCAGTACGCCCAGCCTTGTACAAAATACTACATTTTAACAACGCACCGGGTTATTGTTGCGGGTAAAACGTCGAGTAAATTATATTGATGAAACATAAAAAGAACAAAAAAAAAAGAGAATAGAATAGAAAAGAAACAAAATATAATGGTCTGTATTATAATATATCGTTGGTCAAGGACGCGTAAGCTGTTTTATAATACGCGTACAGCGATGATGTGACTTGCGCAAAATTATATCTTTCGGATTGCACCCGGCGGGGGCGTCGGCGACTTAAAACAATACACCGGGAATGATGTAGGTATATTATACACGCACATACACATTATTATTATTTTACAACACAATATAAATAATGGTACATAATGCCGGTGCAGTGTCGCGGAGTAGTCGTCGTCGTAATATTATTATTATTATTATTATGTAGAGCACCGGATTTTCGCCCGAAGTGATCTTCGTTGTACACAGTGTCCTGCACAGCACGTATTGTTTACACTGGCCCAGTTAGCCAAAATAATAATAATATATTATCAAGGTTCGTCGCCGCGCCGGTCCGGCTGCAGCGCACGGCCATAATACTAAACGCCACTGACACCTCAGTTCAAGGACCCGCAGGTTTCGCCTTTTGCGGCTAAATGTCGAAATTCCGACGATACACCTCCCGCGCCGCATAATATTATCATAGTTACTATATACATACCGGTATAACGAATATTCTCATATTATCGGCGACTTCGATTTAGGATCCCCGAGATTAAAATTGTAAACTTATCGGGATTATAATACACGCCAGTAGGGTACTTGGGTCTCGGATGGATTTCGTCAGAGTTTCTAACTACTACTACAACAACTACCCCCTATAAGATATATGCAATGACGAAATGCAGGTAGACACTATACAGAGTGATTCGCCGAACGCGCTCTACGCTCACATTCTTCAATAAAGAATTTATGGAATTTGAAAAATATGCATAACAACTGTTTTTTCAATTTTTTATGATTTGTTTGTACTACTTTGTGTCCTGTAAACTTTTGTTTTTCAAATGAGGACACCCCTTTTTTACTGTACATTGTTTAATGAAAAAATATCATAAAACAGATTTTTAATAACTGCATTATAGAAGAAAATGCGGGAGGAGCATGTGAACCATCTCGTATGATTTAGATACGTAATATCCTATTTAGATATTATAAAATGTTTTTTTTTTTTACAAATCTTTTGTCGAATATATAAATTAATTAGGAAAAACAAAACATATTTAACCATAATATACTTACGTTTTATAACATCACAGTCAAATCCGAATCAATATACATGCAATGTATTGCCTTTACAAAATGTAGGCCTAACTAAAGCACATATATACCTACATCAAAATAATTTTAAAGTCTAAGTCACGCGTATACCTAACTAAAATAGTATATACTAAAATGGTGTAAAAGCCCATGTAGTCAAAATACACGAATGTATACCTACGCCCTACTTGTATTCAGTATTTGTATAGATAATTAGTCACCAACACCTAGCCATTTGGTACATTAACAGTAGATATTAACATATTATGTGTCATAATAAATTATAATATTGTATTAAAAACGAAAGCGTTCTTTAAAATTAATATATTTAAATTCAATAAAAATTAGCTATTTGGTCGTAGAAAGGTTAAAATATTTTTTTCTTTTCCATTTTGGAGGACAACCCCTACCCACCATTTTGAGCATAAATAAGTTGGGAACAAGTAATAAACGGTGACCAACACGATAGGACAACATAAATGTATAAAAAATATAATACTATAATTATACACTTTGGTACGTGGGACACTGCAGTATTGTCACGTTGTTTGTGCACGTATAGGTACATTTTGGGGTGAGTATTGGATTAATATTACGATTGAAAATTTTGTTTGTCTCGCTGGAAATAAATAAATGAACCACGACTAAATAAATATATATGATATAATATACCAACTATTATTATAATTCGATAATTTGCGAGTATAACTATTGTTTAAATAGTGTATGTAACAAATATACAATTAATACAATTATCAAATTGATCAGTACGATTATGTTAAAAATGTCATCAGAAAACGATGTTTGTTACATACACCATTTAAACAATAGTTATACTCGCAAATTACCGAATTATAATAATAGTTGGTATATTGAACATAGGTAGTATTATATTATTTAAAAAAAAACATAAATAGGCACCTTTACGAAACAAAAAATTGTATATTAATTTTAATTCAAACCATTTTATCATGGCGTGCCTATTGATGGATTGGACTACAACATTTTTTATACTCTTATAAAAACAATATTTAATTGTATAAGTATGAGTGGTATTTTTATGCAAGTATAAAATAATAAACTACTCAAATATTTAAAGATTTACGTATATATTTTAAATCTTAAAATAAAATAAATAAATATTTATAACTAATTTTAAAATTATTTTTATCATTAATCGCAATTGTGTTATAATATTCAAACTAATTTCTAACCTTATCCAATGTTATTAATTTCTTTATTTTGCATTTCTTTTAAAATGTGTAATTAAATATTAAGTTAATCATTAGTCATTAGTAGATTGTAGATAGTACATATTGTAACACGGTAACGCTAATTACCTTACTTTTGAGGCTTATAATAATACACAGGATTATTCTTTTAAAAATAAACACTCATTTTCACAATATTTTACTCGCTATAATTTTTTATTTTTTAGTTATTATTTTTTAAATTACACACCATATTTTTAATTTTCTGTTTTTAAGCAAAATATTTTGTTGACAATTTCAATATGTAAAAAAAATTTGTATAATAGGTCACTGTAATGAATGTATTGAATAAAATTGAAGACCATGAAAAACGATTCTGAGCGAAGCTGACTGTCCAACTTTTAAAATAACATTAACATTATATTTAACAAACTTCCGTATTTTTTTTTTGATTTTCCCAATATTTTTAAAAAGTACTAACAAATGTTATCAAATTAGATCCATTTTGGTACCAGAAACCTGTCTGGGAGTTGATAATCTGAGCATTTTCCTACTGTCTTTAAGCACATACATACAAAAAAAACACACATCGTTGTAAAATCAATATACATTCATCACTCCGTCCAGAATCTAGAATTTAATTTTAAACGAGTATCAGGAAGGTAATTAATTAGTTATAACTTACAAGTATTTCAAGTTTAGATAAGTGAGGTAATGGACCAACATTTTGCATAGTACCTACCTTTCCTACGAAACTCCACTCCTCTCATCTAAACTTCAAAATCATACTAACTACTCGTTCAAAATTCAAATATTTATTTAAATTCTGAAGATAATTATTATGCTTTGGAATAAGAAATCAAAAGGTCGTTCTGCTGGTCAGTGTCGAGTATACATTGTAGTTGAGCAGTTCACTGTAATGGATTTGTTAAATTTGAGTTCAATGATAAATCATTGCATGTGAAAAATGATTTGGAACGAAGACCATATTCTTTCAGCAAATATTCCTAAGTGTATTTTATTTTATATTTATAATAATATTAATAAATTATTTTTCTATTAGTCATAAGGGAGGTTGAATTGATTTTGCTAAAAACGCATCATATTATAAAGTAGTAATTTATTATCTTAATACTATATTTCAGCTGTTAATAACTTATAAGTCAATACCAGCCTAATAAAAGTTAGAAAATTACAAATGCTTCTAAATAGCTTGAAATCAGTTCAAATATTTTGAAAATTATATTTTAAGTAAGTAATAGTGGAATACTGGAATGTTTTTAGTCTATACGCATATTCATTTTTGAATTAGATTAAATAAAAAAGCTAGACTAAATTCACCTTCATTTAAAATAAAATTACGTGAGGATACGTTTATTTTATATCTAATCAAATTATTTAGTGTACCATGATCCACAGTGTATTTCAATAATAATTCAACATCTAAATTATATTAAATCACAATACTGTAATTTCACATATATTTTCTGAGCTTAATATATTTATCACATTTCAATTTGTATATATCACGGTTAACTGTACAGTTATTTTCTCTATAGTTAATGGGGAAAAAATACACCAACAAAATCTACGATTATAACTGATTCAAATAAAGTGGCGTATTTAAGATTTAATTTGGGGGGGGGGAGGATTTATAGAAATCCTAACTGCATATTTAACAATTATAATTCTACACACATGTACTTTTATTTTTGGATGGGGTTTGAATTTCTAGCCCCCTCTATAAATAAGTCACTGGATTTGAATAACATAATATTATTATATATTATGTTTTTGACACTATATTGCACAAAATTATATAATATTATTTATTTATTATTCTCAAAAGTAATTACATCATTTAATAAAAAAAAAATCAGCTAAATTAAGTAAATCACGTCGAATAAAAATCTGTGAGGACATGAATAATATTAATGACGTGGGTATATTCTAATTTCTAACCTCGTACAGTCATACTTACATAACATCAATATTATTATTACCTATTACTTATTAGGTAATCTCCTAATTCTCTGCAATAAGTACAGTTTCGTACGGTAAATCAGAATGTTGTATTTTAAGTTTTGTTCCACATTAATTTTGATACACGTATCCAACTATTAAACATGTTATTTCTATAGGTAATCAAATAAAATAGTGTAAATCGTGCAACAGCCATTTACGAAGGACCCTCATTTCAGTACCTATTTCAAGGGCTACGGCAGTGCCATGGAACATAAACAGCTATTTTACTATTTTCAGCCTATAATAACTAGTCTCAATCACATATTATATAAATAATAATATTCGGCCCTCGTTAGTGCACTGCCCAGAGGTGTCAAGTATCCAGGTATAATATGATACCATGTCACATTATACTATTATATATATTATGACATAACCGTATACACGGTACTATCAATAATTACATAAACGCTAAGCTTAAACATATATTATATCTAGTATCTACTAACAATATTTCCGATTCCCGTGACCTAGATGTTCTCGTTTTTCCATTTAATGTCCAATATTCACGCGCACCAATGGCCACATCAGCTGTATAAATATTTCTTTGACCGAAAATCTAGAAAGTGAAACACCCCAGATAGGTATACAGTGTCCGGTGTGTAGGTACCTATATTCGATATCCCGTAAGCCATCGATATCCGAAGAGCGCGGTAGAGCTATATCTCTCGCGGGGTGTGCCGGTGCCGGCTCGGGTTACATAATTACCACGGTCGCCATAACTGGCAATAATGAACACTGTACTCGGCACGTTTATTTTATTACTATTATTGTTGTTATTATTATTTTTTATTTTCTGAAACACCCACATACGTGTATCGAAACGCAATTATATCGGGACACGTAATCCACAGAGCAAATCTTTATACCTAATAATATATTGTATTTATAGGTAGGTACACCTCCTGTATGCCATACACTTCCTTTTAATTGAACGAATTCTCATGAGCCTTTGACTTACGTAAACACAAATCGTATTAATGCCGTTTCGTTACACGCATATAGTAAGTATTATAGTATTATATTGCATGTGTTCGCCGTAACTATCCGCACACGAATGACACGTGAATATTTCGGTTACGCAACTCAATCATGATAATAATAATACTAATAGTAATAATATTACCTATATAATACAATATTATGTGTGTACGTTCGATTGGTTTTCGCGGGCGTCCGAATACACGACGTTTTATTATGTTTATTTCTCTTTTTTTCCCGCACCGGCCAAAACGCACATTGCATAAATCAAATTAAATTTAAGACAATGCGCAAGAATAATGCTTGTACGATATAATATAATAAATGAGTCGTTCGGAATTCGGTAATTTTGTTCTTTCTTTCTTTGACGCAATATAATATACGAGTGCTGTCACTATACACACTATTATCATATACATATAGGTATAGTAAGTATGGGTAGATAGGTACTCCACGAGCAGAATCCTGCAACAATTGTGCGCAACAATATAGGAACACGAAAAGTAATAACAATAATAATGATAACAATAATAGTATATAATAATATTATTTATGAGTATCTCGGTCCAGACGTTTCTGTGTATTTTCTTATAATACGAATATAGGGCGTAATATTACATGCGCACGAGGACTGTATTAAACGCAACACGTTGAAACCTACACGTATCGATGATCGAACAATAAAAAGTTAAGACTTTAACACGAATTGTTCGGAATAATAATAGTATAGAGAAATCGGTTACAAGGGCCGGCGAGTTTTTCTCGTTGTAACCAGCGTAGCTCGTTATTCGCTCGTTGTATATAAGGTTTGATGGAAAGTTTGTTGTGACCGGTTACAACAAGTAGATATGGTAAGCGGGAAAATACCAACAAGACAGAATATTTGACTTAAGTTACAACCGTAGTTTATTGCTGTATACCTCTCCTCAAATAATTAAACATTAAACTATATTAATATATAAAACACAATATTTAATCACTTGAATTTAATTTCCTGAAAAGAATCCTTGATCGAACTTTGCTTCGTGGAATGTGTTTTAGTGTCAACCGAAGGTTCTAATAAAATCAACAATTTTTTAGCATCTGTGTAATTTTTTATGAAGTCAAATTTTTCAGAGTCTTCGTTGCAGCTCGATCTTTGGATATTTATGGTAGGTACAGTTCCAAAATCATCATCTGCGGGTTGCGCTTGTTTGCTTTTAATTATCAGGAGTCAAGAAGTACGTAACTTCAGTCCGATTCAAGAAGTACGAAACTTTCATCATCAGATTCACTGTAACCTGGCCAAACGTCATCGTGACACTTGGAACACACTGCTGTTGACTCACCTGCCATCTTTCCGAAGCCAATGTTGTGCCGTTGGCGGAAGCTCAGAACCCAAGACGCAGAGCACTTGAAATCCTCTATCTTCAATCCTTCAGCCAGCATTTCAGTTTTGGCTTTCAACATTGGACCACTAACAGGCTTGTTCGCCAATCGTTGTTTTTTGAACCACGCAAGCACAGCCTCTTCGAGGTATTGGTGCTGTGCAGTGCGCAGTTGTCTTGTCCGAAGTGACGTGGTTTCAAACATCATTTTCAACGAATCCTTTCTGCTCCATATGGTCGAAATCGTCGACGACGATGTGCTAAATTCTTTCGCGATCGCGGCACTTTCTTCGCCGTTTTCCAATCGTCCGATTATACCGATTTTTTCGTCTAACGTAATCTGACTACGCGACATGATTGGAAGTTTGCATACTACTGTCGCTACTCGCAATCGTTAAGAACTTTTAAACACATGAATTCGCAGGAACGTGTTTATACATAGAGTACCTATACACAATACACATCCATATCTAAACTGTAAAAAGATAATGATTTGCTCGTGGTAACCGATAGGAGGTCGGTGTGTTATGCCCGTTTTACCCGATATCTCGTTTTAATAACCGTACTCCTTGTAAACGTATATATAATTCATTTTAATGTACAATCTGTATATTATTGACTCGTGCCGGGACCTGCAGAGCGTTTTGCTCGTTCTGAGCCGTATCTATTTAATACCAATGCTCGTTGAAGTGATTTCTATATAGGTATTGTATATTATACATGTACACCATAATATGAGTATATCATATACGAAAGATATAAACTGAATACTATATAATATCATATTATTATGATATTGTTATAATATACTGCAGGGTGATTTACCAAGCATACAGACTTGAGTAATTATAAATTAGTGTTAATTCATCAAAATCAACATTATATAATTTCTAAAAATCTCAGATTATAAACACTATAATATTCAATATTACATTAGTTGTTTTTTTTATTTGTAAAACCATTTTTAAAGACTATCATCCTTAGTAGGACACAAGTCACTCCTTAAATGGTATTAAATATTTAAATAATGATTACAAAATTCATATGACAGTTTAGTTCGTCAAATACGTAAATGGAAGATATTTTATTTGCTATGTACCTATATTATATATTTATATATATACATTCATACTTGAAGTGAAAATGAATAAATAATATCGCTATGAGATTTTCCGAGATTTTGAACATTGAACATAATATTATGTTATATATAATATAACTACATGACTACATATTATAATAATATTACGGATAGGTCTGTAAAATAATAAAAAAAACTTGTCTTCGTGACACGCTAGGTATATATACACAGACGCCATGCCGCTCGTGTACAATTTTATAAATTTTTTTTTTAAATCAAATTTTATACTTACTGAAACTCTTATTAAGCCACTGCAGCCTGCATTATGTAATTTCTATACTAGTCGTGATGACCGTACGAAACCATTATTGTAGTATTATATAGGTGTGATTATATTCTGTCCGTAACGGACACATAATAACGTGTAGGTAGTACCTTTTAATGTATAATATGTCAAACAACAGCCCTAATCGCGTCCTAGTCCTGCCCGATTTTAATACGATAAGGAATAAGGTTGATGTAAAGCAAAAATTTTCGTTCGTCGTAAATAAATTATACCGTGTCCGGGTTACTTAATATTATTAGCAAGTACGCGTGCTCTGACACGGTGGCGTCGGCGTTTACACGATTATTGTACAAGTTTTGGCGAGGCAAATATGGTAATACGCGTCAAAGAGCCGATAAATAAATACGACGCAATTCGCACCTTTCTATTAACGAACAAATGCGCTCATATTGTCATTCAAATTGTTTTAGGTACAGTTTGTTCTCTGACTACCAATAGGTTTGAATCTTTTACAATTAGCACGTAATCTAAAAATAATAATTGTGATGCACTATTAATATATTACGTATTAACATCTTTCCATTCCAAACGGCTCGCACCGACTCCGAAGCCGAAAGTTCATAAAATCAAAACCATAATATCCAAATATCGGACTGCAGTTTGCACCCAACGCTATAATTTTTATACTTATTAACTTATTATTGTTATTATAAATGTGTAACCTAAAAACTTCACAAACTTCCGAACGTCGAAACGTTTAAATAATGTACACAACATAATCACTTCTTTATAGAACAAAATAATAGATAGACACGAGAATATACCAGTCAGAACTTAAAATTTATCGTCGTTGAGCTAAATATGGGTATAATGTACTTTACTAAATATTTAGTCAACATTGTACTTAGTAAAAAATATAATAATAACGATATTAATTGGCGCAATATAATAGATATTTTAAAAAATGCATTACATTTTTTATCAAGGCAAAACACAATAATATGGTTCAATATCAATATGCCCGTTGTACGAGTCTGTTGTAAAAAATAAATCATAGAGTTGCAATCGAAAAATTTAGAATATTCAATACGTCACTAGTATTTCCACAGTATTTCCAGTCACTATCGAAAAAAATTGTTGAGTTGTAAATTTAAAAAAATGTCACTCGTACCGCAGACATGTTTTTAATATTCCAAATACTTATACAGAGACACTATAAACACTTGGATAGTGTTGTGAAGTTATATCATTTTATTCGACGTAATGCTGTTTGTATTTTATCAGCTAGGAATTTCGTTATTTCTATACAACTGATGTATATAATAATAAAAATAATAATAATACATTTATAATTTATTTTCATTCGAATTGACAATGCGTGCGTTGTCTATTATCATAAAAGTCGGAATTCTCTATTGTTATTTCACGATATTCTTTATAGAAAAAACATTTAAAAGTAAATATCTTTCTACTTTTTAAAGTGGTTTTAATGCACACAAAGAATAAGTCATATATTTTATCAATAATAAATATATACCGGGTGTAAGAAGAAGACCTAACAGATGAAATAACTATTATTCTACTTAATATTTAAAATTTTTTTTTTATTGTATAATTTATAACAACTTGCACTACAAATATAATATAAAATAAAATTGTTTTTTTTCTTTTTTAATACTGAAAATAAGAAAAATATAAATTTTTTTGGAAAAATTAAAAATAACTAATTTGTAAACCTCATTATAAGAACAATTTTGATGGTAAAAACATTTATCAAATCAAGTTATTCTTTTAGTTTATTTTTTTTTAATTTTCTAAATTATCAATACTTCTTTGAGTAAATTAATTTAGAACGTAATAACTTTTTTCAAAATATTATTTTTGGGAATTTCTTGACATAAATATGTTTTTTAAATTATTTATGAATCATATAATTTTCGCAATTTTTGCCATACGTTTAAAGCATCGTTTTTTTTTTTTTTTGTCAGATCTTCCTGTTACACCATGTATATATATACATATATGTTATATGTGTACCTACATATAAAATAGCGAATAAGTTTAAATAATAAACTAATGGTTACTATTGTTTATTGTCTTCGTGATATATAATATTATACCTAATAATATAGGTAGGAAGGTAATTATGTTCAACGTTCAGGACGTCCAGGTACCAACCAGTAGGAAACACAAATTGTAAACGCTTTAACTTCGACCATGATATAAATGTGTTAGCGCTTTTCTTTATTTTACATAATATTGTATAGTATAATATGCCAAATGTCTGGAAGTTATTAGTTTGAAGCAATAATTTATTGTATCAGTATTGTTCTCATTAAATGTACAAAACTGAGTTCACGTCTTAAAATTTTTTTGATCATGCATTATTTATAATATACGTAGATAGTTAATTATTTATTTCTGATTTATTTATTACACAAATAAATATTTATGTATCTTAACTATAAACAACAATCCAATACTAAATTTTGGTTTTCGAATGGCGAATATTAATTACGTTACGATTTAAACATTCGAATTTCAAGTGCAGTTTTACCCGAGTCTGCGGGTGACACTATACATCGTGTGTTTTTCTATCTCGGCACTTTCTATTGTCTATAATATTATTACATATCCATACAAATTCTCAAATTTACTATGAACACTATATTAGTATATTACTATGTGTAAGTTGTATATTATAGGTCTTAACTATTTCTATTAAAATCATATTCGTGAATAAATACAGTTTAAAATTATAATCTTGATATAATAGTAGTAAAAGGTGCTTCGTCGTTTATAACGATATAAAATATGTCTCTCCGTCAATACTTATATGACAATTGAACAAAGAATATAGTGTCGTCTGCTGCGATGATATTGTTTACTTAGTTTCATTAATAACGTCATCAAATACATTTCTCGATGTCATTAATTGAATTCCACGAACTTGAATCTTTTTTCTGTACCTAAGGACTTTCACTTTTTTCATTCAATCGTCCAATTTCTCTTCTTGCTGTATAAAACCAAAAACACACATGATAAAAGTAACTGTATTCTATTCTTGATTTTAAATTTTTTTTACGTCATATTTTATAAATGATAATACGAATGATTTCAACTTCATGATTTGAATCGAATATGAATAAACTGAACATATTTTAAGACAGTTAGGTACGTACAATGCCTAGTCGTTCAGTAACACAGTTAAGTACATTTTTGTTCATTAATTTTTGTACCTAGTTGAGATTTATAATAATAATAATTAGGACCATGTACCAGAATGTATGATAGTTAACAATCAAAAAAGAAAATATTAATTTGCAATAGTTTTAGATTTTAATAACAGATAAATATGGAATTTTAATTTCTCTGTTAATTATTCTTAAATTACTGACATGCAACATATGACGTACTTTGGGAATGCCCTCTTGTCAAAATCTTCGCGTTCCAAAAATGTTTGACCTCATATACCTACACACGGCGTCATGGTTTTCTGTTCGTTTGTTTCGAGAAAATTAACAACTTGTTTAAGGCTAAATTTTAATTACAAACTTGTTACTTTCTTATGTTTAGTTTTTTTAAACCTCTTATTATTTTTTTCTTAACGTTATTTCTCTGTAAGAACCCAAAATCTTGTTTCACGCATAACGGTGATGTCAGTATAATATAAAAACCAAATAAATAGCTATAGGTAGCTCTCTTTTTTTTTAAAACTATTTTCTGAGCAATTTAGCGTATTCTGCACTGCAAAATCACAAAATATAATTTCAGTATTAAATAAACCAATTCGACTTTACGTTATCATTTTTCGTGTTTATTTAATTAGTTATAAAATATAATTTTCATACTTTTAAGATGAATAATTTAGATATTTATTAGATGAGTATTATAACTATATTTTATTATATTAACTTGATATTTAAAATAATAAATTTAACATTTTGTGTTTGATTGATAGAAAAAACCACAAATCCTAATTTGAGCATTGCTTATAGTAGTAGTTTAAGCAGCATTATTAATTCTACCAGTAGATAGTAAATATTTTTTATTCATTTTGGCATTAAATTTAGATGGGTAAAAATATATTTAACAATTCATAACTTCATTAATTGTACATGCCACATGTGTGAATGAGTGTATATTATAACTCATATAAACGTGTTGTAACTAGCATAATATGCAAAAACAATTTACAGTTTAAAAGGAAATTTATAAATTATTTGCAATTAGTATATAATAACAGATAAAAAAAAAAATCTTAATTTAGTATTATATTTCAGCCTTTATTTCATGTTCTGAATAATTATGCCGTGTCCTACGTGAATCCGACAAATGCGACGAAAAACAAAACAGTTCGTATTTTGTCGCATCGGTCGCATCGTATGTTGCAACGGAACAGAGTGATCAGAAAAGAAACCATCGGACTCGCCGGATTTATGTCGGACACGTCGTAATGGCGTTTTGTAATGGCGTTTTTTTCTTCAAAATGTTGTATTAATTTTTATTCGATAATATTATGTATTTATGTAGGTAGATAAACCTGTAATATTTTTTTGTATGTAATCACGGACCAATATCAATATACCTTATTATTTATATTATTATTATATGCTATATAATAATCTAAAAATAATCAATTTATGATTGCTACTGTTCAAGATCGTTTTATTTAGAGCTGACTTGTTGCGATTAATATTATAAGATATTAAACCAAAAACAATAATAACAAAACGTTTAAAAAAATTATTTGAAATCTTTATTTTAATATTATTTCACGTAGGTAAAATTGCATATACGTCGTGTACCTAAGTCAAAAGATAATTTATTCACGTTTTATTATTATTTTTATTTTATTTTTAGCATCAACTACAATAGTTCCTCGACTGTCATAATAATAATCATAATATTATCGTTGTCTTCTAATAAAATAAATCTCTACTTTTATAAAAATTGAATACATACTTTAAATCGATCGGCACTGCGAAGTAAAGAATGTATTTCCTAGTATTCTTATAGGTCAGAACAATAATAGGTGTCACTGCCTTGTGTGACAAGGTACAACACTGTTGTGTTGTCCGTGTCTGTTTTACCTTATTAAATTTGTAGCATTGAATAATGTTTTTTTTACAACTCGACCACGACCATACACGTCCCACGTAGTGATACTCTAAACATTTTAATCTATCCGGACAATCTCAAATTATCTCTGACACAATAATTATATTATCAACTGTAAACTTTTCGAACTGTAGGTACATAAATTGCCTACGAGTGCACTTGCGTCACTCATGAACTCGAAGAGGTGTGAATCGACAGTTACATATTAATTTATCCGGAAAAACGTACATAGGATAAATGTGTATAATATATATATATATATATGTGTGTTAACAAATCGTTTACTTTGATATGCTTGCCGTACACTCAACTCGGTTGTCCGCCACACGATAATATATAGGTAAGAAATCTATATACGTACTCAATTTAATTAATTGTATGTATATACATTATTTTCGTACTGCACAAAAATGTGATGCGTTGTACTTACTTATTTCTGAAGTTCATGAAGAATATGGAAAATACTGTATTGTTCGATTTTACATAGACCGTTGCACACACAGAAAAATATCACTAAATATTTACTCTGCTATCTACTCGGTATTCGTACGGTTTTTTTTCTCTTTACTGTTTATACTTTATATTTCGAATGCAGCCAAGCGCGTATATAAACGGTTTTCATGGATATGATGTATGATATTAAAAAAAAATAAACATAACTTATGTATATATAATATGAACGTACGGATAAATCCACGTGTAGGTCTCCATACTATAATACAATTTTATTATAGACTATAGAGTACAATATTCTCATAAACGTATCCCAGAATAACATACAAATTAATTGGTGTATTATGTTTCGAAAGTGTAAACCGGCGACGTGAACCAGAAATGTTTATGATAGGTTCGGTTTGCAGGTGGTCGACGTATATTATAATATAATATGTTTTTTATAATTAGATTTGATTTTGTACCGTCGCTGGATGGTCCTTTCTATCATATCTACGCATGTTTATAAAAATTATATTCCATCTCTCCGGCCTACTGTACCAACTATATTAGGTACATCTAGAACTTATAAATAAAAAAATATTTGATTTTCGTCAAACTTTCATTATGTACATATTGAAGTGCACATACATTCCCGTTAAAACATAATATAAATTTATGGAATGGTAACAAAAACTCAGTATCATTAATCGCTGTCCGTTCGATCGAACGAAATATTACGTAAATTATAGTATTATATTATAGTTAGTATACGTATTATAGAGGTAGGTATTAGTTATAATATAATAAAACGATTTCAATGCTTTTGTGGTACCTAACCTAAGTATTTTACTGCTATATTTTGATTAAACAGCAACTATAACACAGTATTACGAAAATAACAGAGCTGAGCTTGAAATTGACGAATGATTATAAAATAATATAGCCGGATAGCCGTTGTGCGTTGTATGTATCTCTACAGTAAATTGTATAGTCGTCGAAGATTTTTCCATCACGTTTACGAACATATGCGGCAAAAGTGTACTCAATTAAAATCAAAAATAAAGAAAAAAAAATAATCTAGATCGGATCTCATATAGGTATTAGCACTTACTCATTATAATGCTTATGCGCCTCCGTTACGTAGCCAAAACATGTAACTTTCTAAGCAAAATAATACGATTACGACGTTAACACTATCTGAACGGCGTAGGTCGAACTGAAATAATGGGTTCGTTTTCATTTTTATCTTGATGTTTTTTCGTTCACACACTGCAGGCCACGTTGTAGAAAAACTGTGAGTACTGCCGTTTTAATAATAGTCATCGTAATAATGATAAACGAAGGAAATTGCATAATATCATACCAATATGTGACACCGGCGATGTTAAACGGTTTTATATAGCTATTTATTCATAATATATCTTCCAAACGGTGTATAAATATGTATAATAGGTACCTATAGACATACATCATCATGCCGTCGTGCGTTGTATATTATTGTACTGTATATTATGTAAATTCAAAACCTAAGGACCTTATTAATTAAATATTGATTTAAATAACACATTATGCGAATTTAACACTGCACGTTTTGCAGCCAGTGTAATAATATTATGAGTGATATAGAGGTAGGTAGTAGGTACAATGAGGTTACCAGTCTTGTATGTCATTATTAAAATTATTATTATATCGCGTCTCATTAATAAAATAATATTCTATAATAACGATGTTGTATGCAGTTAGCAGCGAAAACTACTCCTCTGCAGCTGGAGTGCACTCAGCCCTCGCGTGAACCACAATACACTCGTGAAAGTTTAAAGCTTGATAATATTATAAATTGCACTACACTCCCACATGTGCGATGTACACACATTATACGTATTTACGTATAATAATATATTTTATTGAATGCAGCGGTTCGACTGTGTTGGAAATCAAATACGTGATTATCGTATACTGCATAAAACGAAATATTTATCCAACGTATTGTAAAATGGCAATTTTAATTATAACGATATCATTTCAGGCTACTCGATCTTAGCGAAGAATCCTCGAAATGCATATATTTCGTACGCGCTTGTGGTTAGCGAAAACGATCGATCGATCGCTTTCACGATCTATTCATGGTAAACTGGATTTTCGATAAAAAAAAATACAGACTACTACTGCAATGATTCCAGCAGCTTATCGACGCAGGATATAATATTTTGTATAAGTGAGAAGAGAGAAGGAAATAATAAGCGTTTCCTATAAAAAAAAAAAATTTAAATAACGTGTTGAAACATATTATGCAGCCCGAAGTATTACAGTAAAATGTATAGACCACGATGCGTTAGAACGCGTGTACGTGTATATATTCAATATTTATGGCTTAATTATTTTGTTTCCAATGACTTATGCGTTAAAATGTGTTTCTCTAAACATTTTACAAGCCTAACTGCAGATAGGTAAGTGATCATTTGTAATTTGTTTATATTTATCGATTTATCGATTTATCATGTATATATATTATTAAATAATAATGATAATAGACTAACTTTCTAATTAATAAACATACACTACACAACGCACCTAATTACTATAATTCAGCGGTTCCCAAAGTGTGCGCCAAGATGTCTTCACATTGGCGCCTAGCTGACGAAGGATTTCATATGATCCAAAAATAAATTTGAAAACCCAACCAAGTGGCAATGGAAATAATTACGATTATGTAAATAAAAATGTATAAATTATGTATAGTTTAATTTAAATAAATATTTTCATATCACCTATCATAATTTTTACTGGATTTTATTTTTTATAATTAGTATGATTTTATTTTCACCACGAACGAAAAACGTTTGTGAACCCCTGTAGTAGAATTCATTTTTTAAAAATATATTCCTTTAGTAAAATGTAAACATTTTTCATTATAAGCTTTTAATTGCATAACTTACTATATAAGAACTCTGTCAGGCGCTACTGGGGGAGAGGGGGATTGATTTATTAATAAGAGTTAATTAATAAAAAAGTGCACTGCTGGAATATCTGGGCCTTCCAGTAAAAATGACAGGGGGGAAATTCCCCTTCCCCCACAATTTAGAAACGGAAGTGCTTGTAAATTTAAAATTCCATTAAATAGCTAACTGCTTTGCTGTACAGTATTTAATAGGTGTCGACTGTACTCTTTTATTGTCTATTGATTAGGTCACTGTATTGGATGTGTTAAATTTCGACTCAGTGAATTGACTAATTATTGGACTTTTAATTGTATACGAACAACTACGATACTGAACGGAGATGATCAGATTTTTTGTAGCCAGAAAATCAAATAATTATTATACTAATAATATTACAAGGTTATCAAATGTTTCGATGTCCCTATTGTATTTCACGATTATTTTAAAAAGTACTGAGAAATTTCTACTTTTGACACATCAAATTACAAATGGGATCCAATTTATAAATAATGATGAAAAAAAACACACATCATTGTAAAATCAATTACAATTATATTCATCGCTGAGAACCTAAAATAGTAAAATATATATTGTTCATATGACAGTAAATCTGTTATTTTTGTAGTATAACCTAGGTACTTACTACTTATACTGACTAGGTATTGTTTATGTAAATCATAATCAGTAAACAAAAACAATGAATAAATTAATGTTTATAGAATTTTTTAAAGAAAGCCGATTTCTATAAAGT
Source organism: Nasonovia ribisnigri (assembly GCA_027563435.1). Lineage (NCBI taxonomy): Eukaryota > Metazoa > Arthropoda > Insecta > Hemiptera > Aphididae > Nasonovia > Nasonovia ribisnigri. The sequence continues at coordinate 93,639 of JANEHU010005046.1, read as the reverse complement.
GTTTGTTAATCTTTTAAATATACAATTCGCATATTTAACTAGGTGGGCAGAATATTAACCACAAATAAACTTGTGCAATACATTTTGATGTGGTTAAAGAGGTTAATAACGATTACATTTGTTGCAAAACGTTAGCTTAATAATACACAGATTGACACTAGCGTATATAGTATGATTAGGTTAATGAGTCATTCCTGGTTGAATATAAGTAAGTACCTACATATATTTGAATTGATAAAATAAAAGTACATTTTAAGTATTATTTACTCAATTGCATAATGTAATATGTTAGCTACAGCAATTTACGTAAAAAAGTTTACATTATTTTGTACACATTTATTTACTCTCACTCGGGACTTATAATATTTTTATGATTGTTTATTCTTGCAATATATAATATGATATAATGTAAACATTTATCAAATTGTAAAAACATACAGGTATTATGTTGAAAAAAAAATCATTGTCCATCTATAGATAAATAACAAATCACAAATGGTACTAATATAGTGCAGGGTATACTATGGTATGATAGAGAGCTTGTTATATTTTGAATCACTTTTTGTGTAATAAACCTGCTCAAAAAATTTCTGTATTAGTAGATTATTTCAAAAAAATGTATATTGTATGGTTGCTCATTCAATTTCCCAAATCATGAGGGAAATACTACCACATTTAAACGTCAAGATCTCGTTCAAAACCTATTGCTGGAGTAAATGTATTCGCTAATATTTTGATTCGATAGTTATTGATTAGAATCGTACATATTATACTGCTTGACAAGTCACTCCTCCGGCGTTAAAATTTAACGGCAACAATAATATACTATATTAATATAATGTTATAATAAATACATTTTATTTTTTAATCGACTTAACACCTGACCCAGTGGAAGCAAAAACGATAATAATACAATTAATTCACCCGGTCTCGGAAGTATTCGAAATTATATTTATATTTTTTTTTCCAATAAGGCACTTGTACATTATAGTATACAACAGCTATAAGTTGCGGTTTCCTGCAAGATTCTATGTAAGGTTCCTACAGTATAATGTGTGGCAACGGTGACGACTATATGGTGTTTCGCAAACACATTCGCGCTAATGACGTGAGTTGCCGAAACACACAAACATATACACACACAAATATTTGTATATGTATATTATTATTATTATTATTATTTGATTGCCACGACTAAAGACCGTAAAAACATTATGACAAGGCGCATTATCTATGGCCGTGTATGATAATAATAATAATAATAATAATAATAATATATAGGTACGACGAGGGACGACGAGGGACGACGACGACCTGCCAAGCCAACGGCGATCGCCTTTCGTCGACGTACTTTGCGTATATTATTATTAAGATATACATATTTTTATGGTCGTACGCATAAACTACCGCGACTCGGCCCTTCAAGTCTCTGTGTTCAGCTCTGTGCGGTCAGCAAACGCGCGCTCCCAAGTCCTAATTCGATTTAAAATCCGAAACCGATTCGTCCTTCGGCCACCATTATTTTTCGATTAATTGCATTATCCATCGAAACGCCACGCAATTAAACACATAATATTACGCTTCTATACACAACGGTATTACAATCGTTGTTATAGTATTTAGGTATACATACACATCACCGTACTTACCTATATGAGACGTGTCTATACGTCGAAAATCATCGTTTGATAATATCGAACTATCATAATATGTAACGCGTAACATATAATATATAACATATATTATATTCGTGAAAAAATGAAATAACAGAATCGGTAAACTTTCTCTGAAAGCATAATAATAATATCGTTATACTAACGTCCACCGAAGCATCCAATTAAATTAATTAAACACGACTCTGGTTCGCATTGCTTATAATATACGCAGCGGGTACGTAGGTACATATCTGCATGAAACGAATTCTCCCCTATATATGCGCTTTCCCCAAGACCTCTGCAGCGACCACCCGACGAATTGTTGAATTGTTTCTCTCCTTTTCAGATGCATTCCATCATAATATTATAGGTACGTGGATATTATTGATGAGTGACGACAGACACACTGCTGGCATCCAAATGGTGATATTATTATAACATTATGTACCTTTCCTAGCTATAATTAGGAATATATAAGTCAAAGGTCTCTCCGTTATGACACACGATGACGGCACCGGGACACACATCATTACGTAGTATATATATTATATTATTATTATAATGTGAACCTGGTAAAAATATACCAGTCCGACGAAAATTATATACGATTATTATACCTATATGGTACAGTGGTACACGCTTTTAAGTATAAGAACAACACCATTAGGTACCATAGATCAGGGCTAAATTTAGCCATGCCATAGGTGTACACCTTATATAATTATTAATTATCGCTTCGTGCGTGTATCGTATCATGAGCAAGAGTGTGATTTGCTTACACCGCGGAAACCGATGACGTCGTCGGGGCGGTAATATTATAATATTATTATGTTATATTATATTATAATAAATAAAACTCAAAAAACTGTTTCAATGCCCGCGCGGTTATAACAACAAGTGTCATAACTCCGCAAAAATGACTCCTGCAACCGTGGTAGTTATACAGCAGGAAGCGGCGTAGGTAGGTACATCAATTCCATATAACATGCATTATGGACCATATAACAATAACTAACAAGGTTTATAATGAATAAATATGTAATATGTGTATCATATTATATATATGTATAGTGTATATAGGTACTGTGTTCTTGCCACGTCTGTATACATCCGTGTAACGTGTTACACATAACTACTATCCCGCACACATGCTGCGGTTACGTTTATAATGCATAAATAATAATATCATTATCATTATTATGACCGTTATACACACATTACATATTATTATTAATATATATATATTGTATGTGTGTGCGTGCGTGTGGGTGTGTGACAGGCTGATATTGTTATCACTCAACAGTAGTTTTCCGGTTAAATATGTATTGTATATAAAATGTGCTTGAGAACACTTGTTTTCTTACATCATTTAAATAGGTACATTACATATTACAATATTTTTTTATTAAAAAGTGTAATTATTATTTTTAACTCTACCTTTTTTCCAAGTGAAAACATACATTTTTAATTCCAAAACAGAATATCTCTTCGAAAATTCTAAGGTATTATAATATAGGTAATATCAAAATTGAAAACCAAACTGGCAGCAGTTAATATAACCTAATAATTATAGATTAAGCATTTTTAATTTTAGATAAGCATTGAGTTCAATGGAGCGGTGCCGGAGTACCCCACAAAATGTTTGTGAACATTAGCTACTCCACTAATCTAAATTTTAAATATTATTATAGCCCCAGTTAGGAAACTAAAAATATTTTGATTTTAGACAAGAAATGTATATTTTACAAATTGAAGTAAAAAATAATAACGATAAAAAATGAAAAACATAATTTATTTTTTAAAATGTCGTGTTGTAATGTCTCTAATGTAAAAACACATCAATTTACCAAGCAAACGACTATTTAGTGATAAAAAAAATCACCATTCACCGCTTATACGTGTCTAGATAGATATGTACGTGAGATGTTTCGTTTATTAATTCACCGATTTCATCAAAACATATTATACCAAGGGCGCACTCGAGTGTGGAGTGATCGTTATAATATTATATGGGCACAGTGACGTTTTATTTTAGGGCTCGAGTTCATTTTTGACGTTTCGGTCCGTCGCAGGTAATCGTTCATCTTTTTATTTCAATATTTTTCGATTTTTCGTGGTTTTCGTTTTTGTTTACTTTTAACAATGCATATTTTTATCGGTTTAGAATATTGTTATTTGTCGTTGTTTGTCAATAAACGTATGAATTCATACTTGCGAGAATTTAGAATGAGTATCGAATAATGAAATACGTCAAATTATAAATATGTCAAAGACAACAACATGTTTGTGCTCTCACTTTGAGAAAAAAAAAATGAAATTGTATGATGTAGATATATATTATTATATACATTTTTTAAGTATCTAGTTAAATGCATATTTATCATGGAAAATATTGCAAGTCTTATGGCACCAACAGTGAAATAAATGAAAAATAAGACATAATAAGTACATAGATTTAGGTACCTAATATTACTATCCATAATGTCCTGTGCACAAAGTTTTCTTTTTAATTTTAAAACCCTACGTCGTCATTTTGGTTTTTCTCTTTATTTTATAAATAAATTGTTTTTGTTTTATGGTTTTATTACCTAATTATCTATTATTTGAATATTTTGTGTTTGTTTTATATTCTTGTTACACGCAGTCGTTTTACTTTACAATTTCGTTATCATTTTTTAATACTTCGTTTTTGTATATTTTTTCAGTAAAATTATTACTTAATGAACATTTTTTCAAGAGTAGATTGTTGGTTTTTTTTATAAAATAGTTTATATTCAAATACCCAAGTTTTAAAATATGAATAATTTAATATTTACCAATCTAAGCCGACCTAATAAGATTCCTAATAAATGTGTGCAAAATACGAATATGATTATAATAATTTAGTATTGAATTTAAACAAAAAGTTTTATGAATGTTCGTCTCTTTATTATTATAGAATATATTTAGACACTCGCGTATGAAAAACGAAAAATTAGTTTTATTCATAAATGAAAAAATGAAATAAAAATAATTACAATAATGAATCATATTGTATTGCTCCGAACAACTTCTTATATATTGACAATATTTTATTTGAATTGATATTTAAAGAACTTGTAATGTATCATTTTTATTGGTTGATAATTTCTGATTAAAGTATAATATTGTTTTCTCACATTTATTAAGAATTTATACAATCTGTAAAAAAAATAAATTGCAATAAGCATATTATTACGTGCGATAGAGCATAATGAACGCATATTGAGAATAATGAAAAAATAAGACATGAATCAGATCGGAATGTAAAATATGTTTGGCCTTTGGTGACAGAGAGAGGGACATCGGTTGTCATACGACGTGCGGCTATAGATAGCTCGGGTCGAATATAACACTTTATTTTTAAATCATTATAGCAACGATTGCAATCATCAAAACTTTTTTCTTACAGTCGACCGTTATATATATAATAATGTTAATACGTTTTGAATTTAATAGAGCTATCTACCAAATCGTTACGAATTAAACATTATGAAATAATTTTTCTAGGCGTACACTGTTAATTTTCTATTTTCTATTTATATATAACAAACCGTGTGGCATTGACTTAGTAAAGATTAAGTAGGTAAAAAAAATAATATTTTGTTTTTTTTTATCTATACACATTTTTTTTACAAAAATATAATGAATAATGAAAGGTATATATTATAATACGCAGTCACGTAAATAATAGCATAATACTATATCTATATTTTACAACAGTCCTTATATTTGTGTTCCTAACATACCTAACATACCTACATAGAATTTAAAACAATTCTGGATATAACAGACTATGGATTATAAATTATTATACGATAGGTAAATTCCATAGACATTACGAAAAACATTGAGGTGGGACTTAATAAATATTACGGCGTACATTTGGATTAAGCTTTAAACTATTAATTACATTTAACTATTAATCGTATAGGTAACCCATTTAGAGTTTAAAGTTTAAACTATGCAAAATTATTGATTCAGTAATGCAATAGACTTAAAATAACATTTTTTTATATATATATAATATATATACCATATACGTGATAATATATATAATAGTGGCCTAACAAGTGGCTTTTGTAATCTTGTCATACAATTTTTTCTATTCATATAATGAGAACCGACTTAACTCTTTACTATATTGTACATATTGTATTTTTTCTACCTATGTGTGAATATCGCGCAAACTAGAAACGTTTTATTTTACAGACATTGTTCGAAAAACTGACTTTTTAGATCTGCATGGAAGTACCAATATTATTATTATTTATTCCTATACAAACACGTGACAACATCTTGTGGTGCATATAATATAATATATATATTATATATATATAATGTTACAAAATAAAAAACAGAAACATTATGTTATTATATATCATATCCACGAACAATCTACGACGGCTTGACAGAAGAGATAATCTAATAATATTGTACTCTCCTTTTAAATTTCGTCACTGCAGGTCAATAATGTACGCGCCTGAATTCTTACCTTGAACTCATATTCTATAAAATTCTCAAAGCGCGATACTGCTCTTGTTTCTGTCATGGATAAATCATATCATAAAATACCATTGTTTTATTATTTGAAGAAATATCAGTCACAATATATTATTATAAAACAGTAGACCCGATTTCGTATGAATCCCATGAATATATTATTATAATTATAATTTTACAATTTTATCCTGGGAATAATGAACGGAGTCTTAGTATTATTTCATGCTAATGATAATATAATTATGATATTATAATATTGTGTGCAACGAATTTATAGATCAAATGTTTAACTTCACGGACGTTATAACCTTATAAACTTTTGATTTTTGATAATTGTATTATTTTAATTACATACCTACGCGTGCAAAGTCGTGTATAATTATAATATTTTAGAAACGTTCCATCTGCATTTTACTGGCATTTTACCGAGTGAAATACTGCTACTCGTTCCTCAGCAACATAATTGATGGACATCAAAATAATATAACCCGTCGGCTATTGGTATCGCATTACAATATTGATAACCGTGCAATAATAATATAATAGTGGGTTATATATTATAAACTTTTCCATTATTTAAGGTACTCAATTTTATATAAGTAGGTACGGACATATTTTAATTGCATATTTATTCTATGATTTTCACACGATTTGTTTAAGTTTTATAATATATCATTATGTGTAAACATTATAAAGTATTAATTGGAAACGGAACTAAACAGCTCAACTGCTCTTCCATTAAAAATTTAACTACCTATATGTAAGCCAATCCAATAGATATTAGTAATAGTTCAACATATTACCTATATGTTCTCTCTGTACCTTACAGTACATAATATAGTAAATAATTTGTTTTTAATTTTAAACATATTAATATTTTATCATACTACCACATCAATGCAGTATAAGGTTTGTAGGTGTCTTTCATTCATAACTAGCTCTGTGATGTCAACGATTGAATAAGATGCGATTCAATAGTGTCTTACAGTGCCTACGAATTAATAATTAGATTTAAAAACATATTACTACATTAAAAATAGCAAAAATTATAAACATCTAAATAATAGTCATATTATATTGTTCAGAAATACTAACAAAGCGGATAATTGTATGATATTATTATAAATGTATAATTTAAACGTGTAATTATATACAATATATAACGGAATAATATGCCGCATCAAGAATTATATTATGTGCACAGGTATTTGTAACTTCCAAATATGGTCTCGGTCAACTTAATTGCTTTACGTCTTAATGCCTATCATGGTGTGCGGTGTTATTTTAAAATGAGTTTTATAATAATTGAGTCAACGTTAAAATTCCCATGACACCACGTTCGATCACTTTTTTTGAAATAAAAATAAGTAGTAAAAAGACGTGATATAAAAAAAAAATTGGCTTAACAAGGTTATCAATCTAAATTATTACTATTGGAATTGGCCAGATATAGATCGACGTTACGATCTACCGATAGGGACTATATAATAATAATAATAATGCAATAAATATATATACAACACAAACGTCATTTATTTTTCATTGACTGCGGTGCATGTAGCATTGAGCCGTAAGTACGATCTGTCAATTGTCATGTGTCTCGTGTTCGGTTTATATATATTTTTTTTATTTTTACTATTTTGACTTTTTTTTCTCGTCGATTTTCACTCATTAAAATGAATGAGCTTCACACTGACGGTATGACGAATATAAATAAATTATACCGACTGTGGCTTACCATTAATAATGTTGGACACACAAGGTTTCAACAGGTCTGCAGTTGTTACTTGTTTAGTTATACAGCATATCGGAGTATATCATTGATATAATTTCACTCGGACAACTCGCGGGGTAACAATCATTATTACGATCGTTTGTCGGATACATTTTAATACTATATTATACGCACTAAATAGGAGGTTTATTACACAAAATTCGTCACTGCAGTCATAATAATTACAAGTTTTATAAAAAAACTGTTTCTCAAATTGTGTTTGACGTGACTCGTTCAGCCCTGACTGGAAAATTTAATTATTGACATAAAATATTATCTAGACCCATAAATCTACATTATTTTAAGATACGTATTTAAATATAATATACTTCTTACTTTAGTTTTCTATACACTAAAACCGTATAAAACTTTTATTACATCGGCCTTCAAATTTCATAATTATAATAAATCAAGTATAGATAATAGATATTATACTAGAATATAATAAATCAATTTAAATTTTGATATTTCCTCCTATAAATCTGCAAAACGTTTGGTTCAAAACAGTTTTGCCCGTGCAAAATATGTCCCTAGACGCATGGCAAATTAATTTTAATTTATCTTCATGAAGACTATTAGAAGTTTGTTGTATGATGGATACGATTAGAAATGTATTATACAACCGTACTTCATAGTGCAAATAAAATATTTATACTGACGCCTGTTGCAGAAAAAAAATGGAATGAAAAATAGAGAAAAAAAATTAACTCTTAAAAATACAATTTACGTACAATATAGAAGAAAACCTGTACAGTCATTATATATTCTACTACTTCAACAAGACGATTAAGTAAAAACCTTATATTGTTTTTCCCGTTCTCACGTTCCGATCAAAACAAACCTAACCAATAAGTAGGTACCTATACCTACTTGAGACTGGCATGACTTATGGACACCGTTTCTATATCCTCAATCTCTGAGCTATACTATACGGTTGAAGCCCTGATGACGAAAATTTAGGTACCTATTACACTGGTCATTTGAACATTTTTATTTTTTTATATTTTTTCATATATTCTTTAGTGCCGTCTATGATGTATGATGCGCGAGTATTGGCCATACAACTATATGATACTTATTAAATATTATGCATTTTATTCATATATTCAAACAATAATAATATTATGACGTATCTAAAAATTATATTAAATACGTAGACTGTATATTTCGTGACAAAATGTGAACATAACAGGATAATAAACGAAACAAATTTTGCCCACTACACAGATTATATAGCCTACTTTTAATAGTTCAAGGTAAATAATGTTTGTCATTTATACAAAGCATTGTTTGCGAAATGGTATTCAGTAATTTTTAACACATTGCATGCTTGCAAAGTTAAACACTCCTTAAATACCCGCAGTTATAGTAGTAGCCATTTTGACGTCACTTATATAGACCGCGGGAGTAAAGTATCAAGGTAAATCGATTGGTCATTATATTATGGTATACGTAAATCTTTTGTTTTTTTACGGTGAACAGAGTTAGCCACGATGCGTAGTACATTAACTTTATAATCTGTTTAAGGATTTTTTGCCAATGATTTTACGGTATCCGAAGGGCGATCTGAATACTCAAATATATCATTATATAGGTTAGGTAGACACATCCTATTTTTTTTTCAGTGTGACCGATTTCATATCGTGAAGATTGTCATCGCGTATACAGTTAATTTATAATAATTTATTTAAGTCCTCTGACATTTTTGATTACATTAATCTATAGATATCTATAGATTTATTCCATATTATATTCTAACGTTGAGGCTGGTTCGGTTATATACATGTGTACTGGTCACATAAGTCTCACGCTGACAGGTCAGTGAGGTGGCTGACAGTGTCGGGTGCAATTATATTGAAAAACTGCGGTTCCTTTTTTTTTGTAGGTCTTATCGAAAAGTTGATATTTCAATATTATAGTAAGTAGATAGGTACATTTCAACAATCTGCCTATTATAAAGTTCATAATATTTACAAATTTTAACTGTGCCTTATTGTCAATTTATAGTTTAGTGTTTAAATTTAAAAAATAGTTTCAAAAAACAAACAACCGTACTATACCTAATTTAAAAATGATTAGACTTGTGATAAAAATTAAAACATCAAAACTCTTTGTATTACGTGCGCTGACTATGCTAATAATATGTATTATAATATAGTTCACGAGACGCCAATATAATATTTCCTCATAGCTTATATAATTCTCTTACAATATAGGATCAGCTGCTTACTCTATTTAATTTTATTATCCAAATATATGTCTCAATGACTCAATTCTGTCATAATCTCCATTAAAAAATCTTTATTACAGACGATGGGTTTTCTATTACAATCAAACGATTATAATATTGTCGAACCACAATAATACAACAAGAGTACATAAATAATTTAAAATTTTGATCATTAGTTAACTTTTATATTGTAAATCCATGACGGCAGATGTATCATTATTGCTTTAAATCGTAGTCATTACTTTTAAAAACAATTAATTTAGAAAAAAAGAAAGGTTCGTAAAACTAAGTGCCCAAGTCGTAGGAAACTATTCATTAATAACTGGTTGTAACTACAATGTATAAGTTTCGATGCTCGTGAAACGAATCCATTTTGAAAATATACTATGACTTATACGATCGTATCTCCAAGCTAAACGTGATACGACTCGTAATTAATAATAATATAAATCAAGAAATTATTTGTAATCATCCGGTATTAAAATGTCATGTAAATACACTCAATCGATTTTATGGTATCCATAACGTTATATTATCGACGCAAATAATTGTAGTTACCTAGAAGGAAAGGTACATAGTGAGAAAACCGATAATTTATTTGTATGAATGTTCTCGCTTTGTCCCTATTCAACAATTGTAGTGGGTACCAATTTTATAGATTTAAAAATAATAAGAACAAGTATAACATTTTCTTTAAAAAAAAACGTTGAAATTCAGGAATTACAAGCAGGTATAACGAATTTTATTTGGCTCACATAATATTATAGCTACTTTTTACTTGTGGATATCAATATAATTAATTCCAAACTTCCAAATACCCTTAAGGCTCAGACGTTTTAATTGGAACCGGTAAATTTTGATTCCAAAAACGCAATAATGTGCAATAATTATAACCGTCGTAAAATGTCCTAAAAAACTTGTATAATTTTACGATTACGTGATATTATATAATATATATAACAGCCATATTAGGAACGACTGTGGTGGGTATTTATTTTTGTTACAAATAACTGGGTAGTAGACATTATTCGATTTGAATCCTATACATATATTGTTAGTATAAATGGATTTCGTATTACATTATAGGTACATTAAGTATAATACATGATTTGTCCCGATTTGGGTATAATTCAACCGATAATTAATATATGCATATGTGATTTACAATGTTTTAATTAATTATTTGGCATTAATATTTATGTAATTGACCATTATGTGTAATTTTCATACTCAGTACCTATTATTAATAATGTAGCGTTGTTTTAAACATATTTTAAGATATGATAACTGTGTTCGCCGAGTAGATACATCATACATTCATACATAATATGACATATTGCTGACAAATTTTTTAATAAAATGTTATAGATACATATATTGATTATGAATTTAAATTTACTTTTTATTGATATACTTCACAATATAGATAAGGAGTACACAAAATTATATAATAATAACAGTTTACATATTTTAATAAGGTCTGTTGTATTACGATTGTTATTCCATTTGTACACGTTTATAATTCTCATATAATTATATGCGAAGTTTTCCGTAGAAGGCTACATTATTGGCCAGCATTTTAGGTTAAGTTGTAGTTGTAATAATTTGATAATATTATGCCTTTGAGTAAAAAAAAACTGTCTGTTTGCATTATCCGTATACTAACGACAAATTATAAAATAATATTTACTAAACAAAACATATTATTGGTGACGAAAATGGAAAAATGTCTAGATAATATTGAATGTGTTAAAAACAAATATATTTAAAAAAAAATCTTAACGAAGTATTATACAAATTGGATATTTCGACATCCGTCTAACGTCTTGGTTTGCTCGCTTTTGTATACGAGACAGTTCTTTATCGTTTTCGTACATTACGATACAGAAACGTATTATAGTTCACGCGAAAAACGATTCTAAGTGAAAATGTGTTTCTAATAATTGTGTTTTTTTTTTTGTTTTAGAACCCACGTGAATCGAGGAGAGTATACCTACTTATTTAATACATTTTAAATGAAGATTTTTTTATTTTTAGCTATTATTATATTTTTTGTTGAACAACTTTTTTTCCGGAAGCAGTGATCAAAAAGTTACATGATCTGTAATCCCACTCGAAATCAGAACTCAATAAATCTCGTTGTAAACGCACTTTGAAGAGGTTATTTTTCGATTTTTTCAATACACGCATTTAGTTTTATTCTTGGAGCAGTTCGGTTATGTGGAAAAACTAACCGACAACCGTCGAAAAAATGTTAAAAAAATTCGAAGTCAGCCACCGTGATTTCCACTGTGAAATGTTTTTCCAATGCGATGTGTTATTTATATTATTAACTATTGATTTTAAACACCGATGTGAACGAAGAGAATACCATACACGGAATAAGTATACTGCCCATTTTTAGCATATTTGTTTAGATGTTTATAATACAAAATACTGTGATAACAAAATAATAGAATAAAATTAATTAACATTATAACAATAAATTATTCTTTAAATTATTAATTGTACTGTAAAATAATTTTGACAAGTTATTGTTGAGATAATAGTTATAAAAATTTGAGAATATAAATTATTTTCCAAAACGAGAATATTTTTTATGATTTTTATGAATTATGTCTTACAAGCAATAATAATGTGAATCAAAATAACATATTGTTTATTTCGTAATTTATACATGTAAATGAGACTATTATTTTCATTTTATTAATTTAACTATTTATTTAAATTTCATTACAAAGTAAATATTATTATATAAAATAAAAAAAGATTTTACATTTCTTATAACTATGAGCATTAATAACTTAAACATATAAAAAATATTATTTTTTTGTGCGTGTCGTTACTGGCTTCAAAATAATAAAAAATAAAGCAATTTATTTTGAATTTCGCACACTTAATACTGTATGATTATTATGAAGTTGTAAAGCGTGAATGTTGTAATAAATTAATCATTTTAACGTAGTTTATATTTATTAGTCAACTTAACTCATGTTTTGTACATCAAATTTTGTAAGTTCCTTTTTAAAAGCTATCCTTATCATTGAGTTTATAAAATATGTCTTAATCTGTTTTGAACTAATTCAAAATTACACCAAATAAATCGATTTAAAAATTTCTAAAGATTTTAACATCCAAGCGTCATCTAAGCATTCGTAAAACGTAATACATTATTTAATAATTTATTATTATTTGTACTGAAAAATGTTTAATACAATCGTTATCAACAATTTTAATTCGGAGAACGATGAGTAAAATGAAAATAGTTCGTTGATTGCGATCAAATATTTATAATTTATATAAAATAATAAACAGTAATCGTACTTATGAAATGTGTATTTTTTCATTGTTATGACTAATGAAAATTAACTAAAAGTTCTATTATAATTTAGTTTATAATATATATGCACTAGAGATATGGCCCAAAATAAGACTGATATAATTTAGTCATTTAAAATATAAAGCTTACAATATCAATATGTAATTCTAAAAATATAATATTGTAATCACGTGTAAGTGATGTAACTACTGAACTACTGAATTATGTGTAGATATGTTTATTTTACTGTGTTTTGATTTAACTATACATTAAGCCGTTATTTTACAAATAGTTAATGCCCCCCCCCTGCAACCATAATTTATAAAGTTTTTAAATCTATTATTTGTGTCCTTGATTTCTCTCAATTTTACTTTTTATTCACAATTTTGTCAATTACGAGTTACAATGATACATGAAATTAAACTTAATATCAAACCTCCGTACTCAGTTATTTCAAAATTTGATTTATTAAAACGTCACGACATTCTACAAAACTAGTAACGAATTGTATTACATTTCTTATCTATTTAAATTGAGAATTAATTATTTATTTATTATTAATTATTGTACTCACGTTATAATAAAAAAAAAAATTACTAGCTAGTGGAAATTTTGGTTTATAAAGATCGTCAATACTGTAGTAGTCTTACCTATTATAGGTACCTTAATAATTGTAATTAACATGAAGGTAATACATTTCACAAATATTACCATAATTTCAGAAAAAAAAATTAACTACTTTTATAAAATCTATATTGTGTTCTATAATATAAAATGTACTATGTAGTATCTACATTCTCCGTGTATTTTGGAATTTCAAGAAGAAAAAGTCATAAGTTCTTTAAATTAACTGTACCTACTAAGAATATCTAATTTTCAGATTAAGAAAAAATACAAATTTTAAAATTGAAATATTACAAAAAGGCCTTCTGTTACTATTTATATTCAAATTATACGCAGTGTGTTAATTAATCGGAAAGCCAATAACACTAGTTCAGGACGTATTGATAACTTTTTGGTAAAGATTTTAATGTAATTTAATTTATGACAAATGGCCTCCATAATATGTGGTAGGTACCTACGTAGTAAGTAGTAACATATAGAATCTTTAAGGATAACTTCACAAATATATTCACATTATACGTCATCATAAACTAGGGTCAGTGACTTTACGGTTTAATAAAATAATATACTATATAAAATATTATCATTAAACTAATTTAAAAGTTAGTAAATATATGATAAATATTAAATGGTAGTCGGAAAAAAGTACAGCGGTAAAAACCCAAACAAATAAACACAGCGGTAGCACACTGAAATAAAAATCCATGGGAGAGCCATATATAATTACACCATAATATAATATTTTGTTATATCATTGATACAGGTTTACCTATATTTACATAGTAAGTTATGTATTAACTATTGAATGGATATACAATGTACGTTCCATTCAATAAATTGAATTTGTATAACCCAACTATTGGTAACAATTTTGACCTGTTAGAGCAAAGTACAGTTTACAGTTGAATTTGATCGGCATTTTTCCTATGGGTTTTTATCTAAACCGTCACATATGATTAAATTCATGCGTGAAGTTCATATAATTTAAATTTTGAAGCCGATATAATATTGTTGATTATATAGGATGAAATAGTACATTTTCGTTATAATATTATGTTACAATCTGTTAAACAATTTTCCGCTACCTATTCGATTAAATATGTGTCTTATTATTATTTTTTTCTAAGTCAACTACTGGGCCTGAAACTTGAATCACTATTTAAGATTCACAATTTTGAGTTCTAACTCTCTAAATTTAAATATAGGATTACTAAAATAATTAAAAATTTACTTTAATCTAGATGGGATTCATATTATGTATAATATGTACCTATCTATATTCAATACACTTTGAAAATATTTTCTCATTATAAATTGTTTATTTTATCAGCACTTAAAATGTTTAAAATTTTATTATTTATAGGTAATTAAGTTTTGTAGTAAAACAAGCTCCAGTTAGAATTCTGTCTTTAAAATTTTGCAATGCGATAAATAATACACATCTATAACTCAATTTTACGGGATTGAGACGAATGTCTGAACCTCTGTATTATATTACCTAACTTCAAAAATGTAAAATTAACAAATCACACTAATTAACAACTACATATTAATATTAAATGTACCTACAGGCCTATAATTAATTAAGAATTCGGGTCCGAATCATTATCCGAATGTCGAAAGACTTCCAGTTATCGTTATTTATTTGTAGACTGATTGAGCTATTGACGCACCCGGTTTGTTAGAATGATCAACGTTTATGTTATAGGTAACACGACCAGGCTTCAGGGGGAATTTTACCTACCGAGTAGGTACCGGTAAGTCTGACTAATGTTTTGCAAAATAATATTATGATAATTAATATAAGGCTGATGTATATAGCCAAGTGTGTACAAATTATATAATAATGTTATTATTACTTAATAATAAATTATACTATTCATAATTGTTCTTACCTAGGTCAACTATAATAACCGTTCAGCTTTCTTGTAGGAAATAATTAAAAATGTATTCATATTATTATTACCTGTTTGACTAATTTGAATTGTAAATATTTTATTACCAAAAAGCCGAGTGCCGTTAATTCCTATAAACAAAATATTTATTATTGTTCACTCAAATGTGGGTTAAATATGGTTTCAATGTTATCATAATATATATATATATATATATAGGTACATCGTACATGACATTACATTATTATTACTATGTATATTGTTAAAGTGTAGTATTTAGTAGTAATTGTGTATGTTCCTATCCGTACTAGTGCATTTGGAAGTTAATATACTTAAACCTACTATTAGTTTAATCGCATACATTTATAATCGGACAAGGGTAATACGAATACCTACTGCAAAATAATTATAGTGTATTTTAAAATCAAATATTTAATTTATTTATACGTGTAAACATATAAAGTTACACATTTGGATTATTAAGTGCACAACATTTAGGTGCAGGTTAGATATCTATACACACCAATTTTTGACATGGGCAATGAACTAATAGACTACAATTTTATAACGTTCAATTGTATATGCTTTTTTGGAGTAACATTTTCACTGTATGTAGGTATACCTACGTATTATAAATATAGTTATATTTTTGTAAAGTGAATGTACTAACTGTACAAATTATTGATAAAAAGAACCAGTTTTGAGAATATTGAAACTACATTTTTAAATTTGTAACCTTAGACCATCTTGGGTTGTATATAATGTTGGGATATAAAATTACATTTTCTTATTTTTCAATTTAGCTTAAACAGCCTTGAAAAATGTAATTGCTGTATTCATAAATTGATACTTTGTAATGTAATATTAATACATTAAACTTTTTAGTTAACATTGATTCGATAAATATAAAACGCAAATATTTAAAATTTATTTGTACATCAAATGCAAACACATTACGTGCTAGCTACAATCCAGTATGTAATATTTGAAAAATAAAAATGTTTTAAACTATTTGCTAGTTTGATACAATATATTTTTGTTAGGCAGTAATTTACTTTTTGAAACTTGATGTAAACAATTTGTTCAGAAATACACAAGTCATTAAAAGGGTTCAGATGCTGCAGAAGCTAAAATCAATAAAATATGCTCATAAAAAATCTAAAATATGACAAAAATGTATTAAATATGCAGAAAAATAAATATTCAAAATAAATTATAATTTGTTACTTATTAGTTGGCTAATAGGTACCTAATATGTAAGATATAAATCTTTTTTTATTAAAAGTAACTATGATATTAGTTTTATTAAACTTGGTGGAAAACTAGTTTGAAAAAAAATAAATGTCGTCGTCGTGGCGTATACGTAAATTCTATAATGAAAACATGGTATTATCAAAAAGTTTTGCTATGGGAAAATGGGCGCTTTGTTTATTTGCTCAAAAATTTTAATTTAAATACCTACATTAAATAGGTTAGTAATTGAGAATACTTTTTTTTATTATTATTATTATTAATAAAATTACCCTCAGCAACATAGGCCATATATAAAATTGAGAATTCTATATACACTGATAATAAAAGTTGAAGGCAATTTTTTATAAGAAAATATTAAATTTGAATATTACTTATAAATTATAATGAAATATGCGCTTATTTTCTAAAATTGACGGAACGTGCGTACTAAGCAATACTAACCCATTTGTTCGAGTTTATTTTTGTAATTTTAACTTTTGAACTTCGAAAATATTTAAAATGTCGTCATTATTTATTGATAATACCTATTGTATAATATGTACTATAGTAAAATGCTGAATACCTACTATGTGTATCATAATAGTTATAGTATCTGTGAAATCTGTTTAAAACATAATTGATTTGTAAAGGGGTAAAATTATATTCCCCCGTGGGACTAATTACTGTATGAAGTTTTGAGACCACGTAGAAGGTTAATGCGAAAAGATTATTTTTTGCATGGATGTTATAATAATATATGAGATGTATGAATGGGCGTATGTCGAAATAAGTCTGGAATGGCATGTGTACGTGAAAAGTCAAAGGTGACCGAAAATCTTGTCCGGGCGCACCTGTTATATTGTCAAGGTCCCATTACAGCCGTGACTGCCGTAAAGCTTATGTTTACATACCTACCACCTATATTGATTTAAAAATAATTCATCGGTTCCGTGAACGAGAAAAATCTTGAGTCCGTGCATAATATAATTATATATTTATATAGTGTACACAATGTTTAGACAAATGCCGAATAGAAACAGTTTAATAACATTTACAGATTAATAGTTGCTGTTGAGAAACCTCGATTTTGAATGGATGTCGCCAACAACAACCGTCCAAAGTATTATGTAAAATTAATTATATTGTTTCGCGCATTTTTACATTGATTTTGGTATTTTTGGTATTTTTATCTGTAATGACATATTATTTGAATTAGGGGTATCACTATATTTAAAAAATACCATTGCTCTCACTGTTTAATTTCAAATATCAGTGTGCAAAATAGGTAGGTATCCGTGTACGAACGTTTATTTTTCAAAAAATAATAATTATAGGAGCCAGAAGCAAAGGCAGCAACTCGTGGTAGTTGTGACTAGAAGGGGGCAAAGGGGAACATGTTCCCTTGGAAAGTAATAAAGAATACAAAAAAAAAAATGTTGTTGTTATGCTTTGAATTTATATACTTATTTCATTTTTGATACTACACTTGATAACATGATGGACTTTTGCTTAATACTTATCACTTTCAAGAAGTATTAACCTAGTATATTTATATACTATGATTTATGAACAGCTTTTGGAATCTAGTTTAATTTTGTCCCCCCCCCTCCCTGAAAATTACTCTATAGGCGCCCTCGGCCAGCAGGTGAGAATAAACACACGTCATCGATAAAAACTTATAAGCGCTCCTTAATCCTTAGCATCTTTGATGCTCTGCAGCTCTGAACTTAAATGTGTACACGGCCACGATATAATCCCTCACACAAATAAATACCCTTGACATAATTCAAGGTACTTTCTTAGAAAAAATGTACAGTTGTGATATTCGACTTAAATCTAGACACCTATAGGTACTGTATATGTTATTTTTATTCCAGTATTTTAAATATTTTATATAGCTGACAGCATTACTCAACCATGTATTAAAATCTGAAGTCTTATTGCTACAGACATATTTTATTAACGTCTAGACTTTGGATTTAAAAATAATTAATCTCAACATAAGACAGGCTCTTATTTTTTTTTAACATTGAACAATTTTCAAACACGCCGATCTACAGTTTATATTTAAGCACTATAAACAATAATTTTTAGCTTACACAAAATTGGTCCAATAAAAAGTGGGTTACCT
The DNA here is from genome assembly GCA_027563435.1 of Nasonovia ribisnigri. NCBI lineage: Eukaryota > Metazoa > Arthropoda > Insecta > Hemiptera > Aphididae > Nasonovia > Nasonovia ribisnigri. The sequence continues at coordinate 74,257 of JANEHU010005046.1, read as the reverse complement.
CTATAGCATTGTATATTATATTGTGCTATTGTTTTTTTTTGAGTATATAATGGTAATTTTTAAAACAACAATTATTGAGAAATGTATTAAATAAAAAAACGACAATTATTAGTAGGAAACATTGTAAATATAAGAATTTTAATATTACAATAATAATCCATATCTGGCAGATAACGTTATTCCTTACAAAATATTTAGATCATTAATTTAGGGAGTGTCAATAATACACGATACATTATATTGTGCACTATTACTTTTAAGTATAGGTATTAATGAGCTAATCTAAATAATAACACCCAAAGTATAGGTACCTTGAAACCAACGCAGTATTTAAAAAAAAAATTGTAACCTCATTATATAATGTTATGTTAAATATTGATCATTGAACGTTATTATATTATTAAAAAACGTTCAAGTGAAACAAAAAGGATTTTTGCTTGTACTGGTCGAACTACTGTGGAGACATGTATAGATGTAAAATCTATGTTATAACACTTAAACCGTATGTAGGTATTCTATACATTTTGACGTTAGTATATCAACAATTTTGCGTAACATTATGAAACAGTGTAATGTTATTGATTCCGATACCGTTTAATATTCGTTTGAATACATAACTTTTAAACAATTAGATAATTATTGCTTTATCGTCATACGCAGCAGTTGACACGCGAAAAGAGCAATATCGTTAAAATTGCTTTATCGTTATTTTAAAATTAATATAATAACATTATTACCATCCAAAATTCCGTATACCTACCTATTGAAATGTAACTGAATTGTATCTCTATTTATAACAATACAAAATAGAAAAGATCCACGTCTCGATTTTTGTTGTTAAATCATTCAGCAACTTTTTTCTTCATGAATGAAACTCGCTTAAGACAATTTATCGATGTAATATAATATTTATTAATATACTCTGTAACACGTATCTTGAGACTTGAATAATATTAATTAAGTGATAAATCAAACTATCCGCCAATGGTTATACTTTTACACACTGTAATAAACTTGGACCAATAAAACGATTGGATATATGAGCACACAGCGATCATGGGGTCACTGCCCACTGTTCGTTTCTATACTCACTAAAAACTGAAAAGTTTAAATTATCTTTCCCAAAACCCATTTCTTATAATGTTATTCAAATTGAACACTTAGTGTTTAAATATAATACATTTCTTAAAACCATTTTTTTAATCTTGTTTTTGCTTATTATAATTTATGAGATACTATCGTATTTGAAAACATAGGTATACTTGGTCAGACATGTCTTGATATATAATATAATTTCTATGCAACTTACTTTCATTTGATTTTTATACTAGTAATTTTATATTTTAGCACTGATTTAATGTCATTAAATGCGCCGTTACTTTTATTTTTTTTATGAAATGCTTCATAATTTTGTTAAATATTAAATAAGTTAAATATTTAGAAAGTACATAAAAAATATTTATTAACTTTCATGGTATTAAAACCGTATACTAGTGTTCTTTTCACACAATCATTCATATCCTGTAACTTAAGCTTTAAGACTTACATAATAATAATGGGTATTATTTGGAACACTTAATAGAAATTAATAATTTATCATTGGAAATATTCACATAAATTAGCTCTACATAGAATAATTGGCCAATTTAGATTTTTAAGTAACACGATAACAGTGGTATTATAACGTTTTTTTTTTTAATCACACAAATTTGGGAATAAACCAAAACACACACTAAAAATCGTAACGATTTGCCCGCGGTGCGCCACTAAATATTTATTTTATAGACGATATGGCCCTGGTTAGACGCCCTCCTGCAGTAAGTATAGACTTTCAATATATTACCATTATTATGCATGTACGCGCCTCCGCGGGGAACGATTGTCTTGAAATCGGTTTGTCGCTAAAGTATACACGAAAACAATATAATATTGTAAATTATAATATATTATTATATTTAGCTTACGCGGAATAAAACCTGTCTCGAACTATATTACGGATATAGGACGTCTATCGAGGGGATATTGAGCGCGTGGTATTATATTATCACGGCGTGACACCACATTATGACATACGTTGGCACGTTGCCTATACGAATTTCAAAAAAAAAAATTGGCTCAATATTGAACACTCAATTAACGAAATTAATTGAATTAATAAATTATTTATTTAGTTTAATGAACTAAATGAATTCGCGTGAACTGCACGTGTTGAAGTTTGCATGACACCCTATATCCAGTTTAACATTTGGGCTGTAGAAACGTTTCTTATCTCAATTATGAATTTAACGTTGAGTCAAACAATTTTTTTGAAATCCGTGATGCGTGACAGGGGGGGAGGGGGTGGGAGTGGAGAAACTCACGTGACACCGTGAGTTATTGTTACAAAATACGCCATTACGATATTTTTCCCTCGCTGGACAAATAAATTAATAATACGAGCACCGAACGACCCCAGGGTAATAATCGTACCCAGGTTTAAATAAATATTATTACATTGTGTTCAAAGCTGAATATATTAATAATATGTAGCCTGGTGTGTCGTGATGGTTGACTTCAGTCACAAAACGTTTTCTGATTTCAAGCATCGCCCGTTGCTACTATAGTTCTCGGATGGGTGACCACCTGGGCTCTAGTGACAAATCCTCGCCACATATACACACGTGATCTAACCAACTGTATACCTTCCCCCACAGTTAAAAACCTATTAAAAATAACCACCCAATGGCCTATGTTGCCACGGGTTATAATTAATAAAATAATAATAATAATAATAATAATAGGTACTATATTGTACGATAGAGTTGTGCCTACACACAATAATAATATAATATAATAAATGTTTATAACGCACGTGCAAACGAGCTAATAAGAGGTAATAATATATATGTAGGTAGGTACATAGTATATACTATATACATGTACATAATAATATTTACCTACTGTCCACATTATGTACATAGATATTATTATACAAGTTGCCATTGATCCAATTCGCGGGCAGATCGTACTATTACTATTATCATTGTCATTATCATCAATTATTATTATTATTATTATATTCTGACGGCTCACGCGCATTCCGCCTCCACCGACGCCGGGAGTGTAGTCCGCGAAAAGCTGCGATGCCCTGGAGACTATCACGTATCATAATATAGGTGCGAAGCGTCGGTCGCGGTCGGGCCAAAGTCACAGCAATAACATTATATTTATGCGAACGTCCTGTTATTCACGACATGTGTAAATACTATATTACCCAAACGATAAGGCGGCGTCGGGGACGAGGGAAACAGATATATAGATAAAAACGTGATCGACGATCGATCTGTTCCGTCGGCCAGGTACCTATATACCAGGTGACTCTGGTCTGGCGGTCACATGGTAACCTCGGAGTTCGGCCGGAGGCGTTCGTCTGCAGGATAATATATGTGTGGCCGGTGTTTAACTAGCTGATATTACTAGCATATATGCTCGCGATTTTTTTCCGTCACCTTTTGACACGCACACCGCCGCCGACACGACGGCGGCCGCGAAGCCATTTCGACCACCAAGTAGATTATAATATTATAATAATTAATAATGATATACCTAATCGTTTACCTTAGTCTTGGTATGTACAAGGAAAAGAATTAAAAATATATAACGTTCTCGATGCATACCGCGGCTCTAACAGGTGTATAAGCTGTTTTTAAATCTCATTTGATATTTTGAATAATAATAATTCAAATTCAAAACTACATCGATCCACATTCTTCCCACTATTCTTCACGCTTTGTATAAATATAAATAACTAAACATTTTAAATTAATATACCACGCATGACATCAAAACAAATTATCATGTACCAATTATTATTTATTCATAGTATACTAAGTCAAATAATTCAAAAACTACACTAGAATATTGATTTTAATAGGTAAGTCAAAATGTTCAGAAAAATTATTTTCTAAATAATTTACAGTAAACAAGGGGAGCTCTCATTTGAAAAATATATGTTAGCATTGTCACTCCTGAAGTACCTTGTACAAACAATTTCAAAAATTGGAAAATATGGTCTTAATTATATTGTTTAAAAATTACAAAAATCAGAAATTGAATAAATTCGCTATTAAATGGAAAAAATAGAGAGAGACATGCTTGGTGAATTACCTTGTATACAGAACTAGCTGTTCTACCCAGCGTTTTAAAAGACGACCAAAAATTTGTTTTTTTTTTAAAAATGTGTATGCTATATTTCTATTAGGTAATTATAATAGTAGGTAATTTAATATACTTATATAGTAATATGAAACCATTGGCAACCATTTAAGAATATTGGTTTTTGGTGAGCTGAAAAGAATGCAAGTGTGAGCTACCATTTAACTATAGGTACATTTAGTGGTTGAATAAATGTTATAACCTTCTCCACGATATACTCCATCATTTAAATAAAACCAAAATAGTATCGTTGCTAGTGGTATCAAAAATTCTCATTTTTACATTTATATAAATATATACATTATAGTATTATACACTGTAACATTGATAAAACAATGAAAACATTAAAGTTAAACATAATATAATTGAAGTGAACCATAATGATTTTATATTTATATAGGTGTTAATTTAGGTAACCTTCATACAGTCAAACTCTATAACAGCTAGTATTAATAATAACATTTCTGAAACCATGTTACTTGTTTCCCAATAATTAAAATGTTCAAAATGTATATTGTACCTTTAATACACATATTTTATTTCGATGAAAATACAAACAAAATATATTATATATCTTTCAATGTTTTTCAGTGAAATATTTTAAATTTAAGAGTTTTGAGTGTGAAATATTTATCGTAAAATTATTATTTTGAAGTAGATAGGTAGCTGAAAATTTAAAATTTCACGTGAAATATTTCACACTCATAACCCTACTTTAGTGAACAACAACTGCATTTTTGGCCACTGAGTGCACGGACACGCATGACGAAGCCGAAAATGCGAGGCGGGAGATCGTTCCGCGACAGAACGCACAAACTTTGTCATTTTTGCAGCGTCGAACATGATAATATATTAAATGTAAAATATTATAATAATATTCGTAATGTTTATTTCGTTTAAAATCTCGACTGTCGAGAAAGTTTCCGTGAGTGTAGGTATTGATTGCAAGTTGAATACGAAATACGTATAAAGCAATCTTGTTTTTAAATATTAAATTATCATTAACGTTTCCCGTAACTGTGTTATAAGTTCGCCTTCGATATAATTAATATAGTGATAGTTTTCGCATCGTATTCGAGCTCGTTGCGTTATTCGAGCAAAATTGTTTTGAAACACTGTACGTTATCAAAACTGAAAAGATAAAGAGGTTATATTTGAATATATGTATTCACGGTGACAACATTAATTAAACACCTATGTACACAACGAGTGAATTTCTCTATAATAAATAAATGTTGTTTCCAACAACTTAACTTCGATTTGTGTTCTTGCCAACACAATTATTTATATCGCATAAAATAAAATCCGCTGTTGACATACAATTTAAAATCGTTCGAGCTTTGAAACTGAAGACCGAAACGGTTTTTAGACTTTTAAAATATAGGCTATATAAGTATTCTTTTATTATAATAACAGAATAACTTTTCAATTTGTAAGCTTTTTGTTCACTTATTGAACTTGTATTTTTCCACTGTTAGTCAAGATCAAAGTCTGCATGTGTTGATTATAATATAGCATTGCACATTATAATTTATAACGCAAAGAATATTACTCAATGTCATCGAATGAATAAAATGTATCGCTATGAGTATGAATCGACCTAGATTATTGTTTCGATTAATCCAGACGCCGATTTGTGTAAAATTATGGCTTATTGAATGAATGTATTGTAAATCGTTAGGTCTTGATATGATCGTGAGCAAAGCTAAGTCTATTTAAAAATATAAAGTTCGTTTTGAGTTTTAAACTTACGAGTATTTGAATTTATGGTGTAACGATTCACTTAAGTTAAAACCCTTGTGCCTGAAATTATACATGATTCAAACCAATACTACTGTGAAATATACCTACCCAAGCATTTTGTAAATCCCAGTATTCTTATTTCTTAACTTATAACACTATTATATTAATGTACTGTACTATATACATTCAATTATTAATGGTCAGTTACCTTATCGCAATTTAGTACACTCGTTTACATCGATTAATTAATTATTTGTTCTCTTACGAGCTATGAATATCGTTTTCAGCAACAACTATTGTTTGTCGTGTCAATAGTGTAATTGGTACTTAGCACTACTTACACGTATATGCATTAAAATCTTTTCTGCGTAATGTTATATAATATCATGATGATAGATCTCGTGTATTTTACTTATTATAATTTTTTTTTTTCAAAAGGTTGTTGGTGCGATATGTGGTATAGACAATAGACAATATTCCCGTTAACAATAATAATATGTTAAGTGTGAAAACAGGGTGTTATATGTAATATGTAGGCAATCGATAAATTGTATTTTGAGTTTAAAAATTAGCATATAGGAGGGATAAAGTAGGTACCACAAGCGCAATGTATGCTATATTGCACAATTTCCATTAAGTAGGTATGTTGTGATGATATATTGAAAACGGCAAAATGTAAATATTTGAATGTAGTGCGAAGAGTTCATTATTCACTGTATTTTCGACGTGTACCTATATTAGATTGTGAGCGGAGAACCACGCGTTATTGGTTTTACATTTTCCGTTTTCTTCGTTTATGCTATAGTACCTATGGCCATATCATCCTTTTCATGTGTGTAATAAGTGCTCTCCAAAAGTGTCATTACGTATAATAACATATTCCCTCTGTTTATGTGGATTGAAAATTGGACGCAAACATATATTATTTACGTCAAACGAAATACAACAGTTTATATGTTTTTTAAAAAAAATCTTAAATATAGTGTTAGCGTAAACATAAAAATAAGTCGAGATAAGACGTTATCGGGATGACAATTATGCGTAATTATTTTCGAATTATCAATTTTGATAACGATCGCGTTGCATAACATATACCTGGTTAATATAACATTGTTTATTACTCGCGCAATCTGCAGAATAATACGCGTATCAACATAATTAAAATATACAGTCGCTCTAAAATACCAACCAACCAAACTACCTTCTTACATACCTCCTATCTAATATTAGTTTTGATATGTTTAAATAGTACATAGCTAACGACCGACGGGAGTGCAATAGCTTATGAATGACTGTTAAAAACAGCTTAAAATAACTGAAAAAAAAAACAAATATGTACACATATTATATTTATGCACGTCCATATAATATTATATACACTGTTTCAGATTACACATATCACTTACAACTGCAGTGCTAACGGGTCTCGAGGAGATATCAAAATAAATAATTCGTGAACAGACTTACATAAGTAGGACATGGCCAAACTTATGTAAGCTCTCTATCTGTATAATAATAGTCATCAACAATATAGTCTAGCCTGATTTAGTGTAATACACACCACCACCGCCACCGAGTTTTCTTCTAAATGCACTTGCATTTGAAACTAATCCTTGTTAGTTTGTCCATAATGATATATCCCCACGTATCATGTCAATTGCGATTTCGAGATCGTAAAATAAGAGAAAATAATGAAGTTATATAATATAGTACCAACATACTTACATTTATTATGAGTTTCAAAAACAAATATTAATTTTACAATTTTTAAAATGTATCGAACATAAAATATAATACACAATTCATTATATATAATATATAATTATTTATTCATTTATCACATATAATATTATAATATGTAAATTGGTACTAGCAATAATTCTATATACCTATTATGTACAAATTAATTCTAGAGAAAAAATAACATTGCACGATAAGTCTAACAGCTTTTTATAACGATAATATGTGGACGTGAATGGCCAATAAGTTGCAAAATATTTCAAAAGAAAGTTCTTTCTTCTTAGTGCAACTTCAGTTTTAGTTCATAATTATTTTCATGCAACAAAATGTGTGTCATTTCACAAATAAGCGAAATTATATCATAGCAAAAATCAGTTTCACAAACGTATGTCTTACATACAATATTGTACACAGCCATTTTAACTATATTATAACGTGATAAACATAAGTATGTTATTTACTTATTATCATGGGCTAAAAATGATTTCATATAATTAAATGCAAAAAGGTAAAAGTGCGTCATGTGCATATTAACACGTACACATTACGCTTGGATTCAAAAAATACACAATGCATAAATTAAACATTTTGTGTTTCGAGACATTCTCCACCGCACATTCAGTAAGTATATATTATTTATACGTTATGGGTGGTTTTGTGTCTCGTGGATGAAGTGGCCAAGTAGGAGTGTCAGAGAATTATCCATGTGTCGATTCCTGAATCAAATAGCTTCCTAAACAAATGCTCTGAGGACAGTATTGATGTTTCCCTAGCATTATTAATTAATTGTGTTTTAAAAATTGACATTATTCTTAAGAAGGGAAAATATAATTCATTGATTATCTTTTTGTTTATTTTCTATGGAACCAGTAACCCCGGCGTGAACCTGAATCGATTTAAATGTGTGAAAGAAATGGCGTGAAACACGAAAGTAACGTTTTTAAAATCCTGAAATCTATGGAATTATTTTTCGCCACAACTGAATAAAAACGTGGTATTGTCACGCGTTTTTTCATAAACTATATTTAAATTTAACCATTTTTTTTAAATTTAATCTTTCAAAAACTGAACAGGTTCGTGTAGGAGCCCATGAGATGTTATATCTAACATAGTTACAACATTGATGTACTAAATACAGTGGATGAGTATAAAACTACTCTAAGAATGTTTCAAAATGTACTATTATTTGATTGTGATAAATTGTATCTTGACTTTTAGCGACAAACATACTATATGATCTATTCAAATAGCACTTTTTTTTCTGTTTTAACCGACGGCGCCGCGGGAACTGCTCTCGCATTCTAATTCAAATAGCACTTACTTCTAGTGAAAATAACCTACCAACTTGACTATTATCGATAAGCAATGGAACATTTTAACATTGGAAGCCCATGAAAAAAATAGTAGTTACCTACTCTGAATCACTTCTTGTACAAACACACGTCGCTCGCGTGCAGGGGGCGTCTACTTCAATATCATAACTATCGTCATGTTCCTTTTCGAAATTCAAAATATCATTCTTCCCAAGACAGTTACGTTTTTCTTCTTTAAAAAAGAAAAAAAGAAAAATGATAATAAAAACGAAGATAAACACGCTTCGCGATGAAGGATTATATTAATACGTGTTATACTATAATACACACACACTCGTTTATCTTTATTATAAACTCTTGTCTGCGTTACATTACATATTTACACTTTGGCGTCTTTATCGCTGCAATGGTGCAACGCGTTAAATTTATATACGTTTTTTATATTTTAAGTATATAATATATTATATACGATTATACAGGTATATAATATATAAGCTTGCCAATCTAGCAGCAGTTATCATTATTATATTATGTTTTTCATTTGTCATCACTTTATTATATTATACATGTACATATTGTGTGTAATGTGTACCTAAACAAATAAATACATTATGCGGACAGTATATTATAATATAAATAATATACTACACAAGCAATCTCCGCACATGAAATATATACCTACCTACGTACTATATCATGGACTATGCCATTTCGTCGGTATAAGTGCCTAACACTATATTCCAGTCTCAGTTGCATAACACAAATTATTCTAAGGTATTCGATTCGGCGGCAATAAGAAATTGTTGTTGGTAATGATATTCTAATTGACAAATACCATACTATTATAACATAAGTATCATAATATTATTGCAATATGAAGCGGTTATAAACATATAAAATGCGTAACTTTTTAAATCACTTACACATTTTAACATGGATATAATAATATGTTATTTAATGACGTCTAGTTATTTAACCGAATTTAAATATATTCGACGTTCTGATAATTACAAATAAATCGATAATATGATTCAAAATACGAAAAATATATACATATATATATATTTATTTTTTTGTGGGTTATAAGTTGTTCAAACTTGTGCAACTGCAGTATTAACTCAGCAAGTGTTATGAGTCATAAACTCATAACGTATGATGTTGTGCTGTGGACTGTTTACATTTAGTAGGCAGAGCAGTTTTATTACTGTTAAACAACGAAATATTATATTACTAACAATAGTTGGAACTTAAATAATTAAATGTGTACAATATTTTTCAACAGAATAAAGAGCTGTCGTGATACCATATATAATATACGTTGAAAACATATTGCTTGCAACACCGTCTCTCTCTCTCTCTCCCTCACTATATATAAATATATATACATATAATCGATAGAAATATATATTCCTTTAAAAAGTGTAGTTAAATAAATATCTCAAATTATTCTGTTTGTTATAATGTTTCAATGATTTTGAAATATTTTAAATTAATTGAAACCTAATATTCAAATTAAACGATAAAACAATTTATTCAACGAACGGTTTATGTATAAAAAATCTAAGAAAAAATCGTCACAAATAATACATTTTTTTCTCTTTATACATCATAGGCACGGTTATCTAGATAACCGTGATCATAGGTATACACTATACACGCGCTGATACTATACCTATACCCATACAATTATTTTTGTAAGCAGAAAAAAATATATTTCAAGAATATTAATTGCTAGCGCATCTAGATTTTATTTTATTTTTTCATTATGATACTAAGCCAAGAGCTTAATTAGGTTTACATTCTTACCGCTCCAGTTTAATGTAGGCTGTCTATTATGTAACACAATTTCCTCTGTTATACTATCTTGTAATTATTTTATAATAATATAGGTATCACGTAAATTTTATAAAAATAACATGTACCTAACTAATGCTTGACGTCATACGACTAATGTGGAAACAACTGCACTGAATTAATGTCAATGAGAATATTTGGGTTTTGTAAAAACATGATGCGTATACTATGTAGATACATACTTATCATTAATAGAATAAAGAAATTTTCTTTCTCCGTACGACGAAAGATTAATTATTTTTAGGTACCACGCTGGGTGGACGAAAAATGGTTGGTACGTTAAAAATGTTTAAATCCAATTAGAACTTGAAGTGGTTATTACCGCATTAAAAAAACAATTTCAAGTTAAAAAACAACTAATAAAAGTCATATATGATATAATTCCAGTACCTTTACGTTCACTCATACAATTTTAAATTTTAATTAATTGCTTGTCATATAAATTATAAATTTTTTTAGAATTGAATGGTTCCCTATATGGTTGTATAATTTATCTACGAGTTAATTTTTAGCAACCATAATTATTGTCTTAACCCGTAAATTATACAAATATAATATATAAAAATTATTCACAAATTTGTTGATACCATTAAATATTTGAAAACTTAAAAATATGAATCTAGTATTGTATATTAATTTGTGATTAAAAAATTGATTAAAATACTTCCCACTTAATAAAGTACTTACACGTCATGAAGTTTCCATTTCGCCAAGAAACAATATATTATGATCATCATACTAATTTTTTCATAGAGCAACTAAAACTAGAAATACCAAAATGTATTTTCAGAATTTGAACCATTCTATACAACTCAAAAACAAAATGTTGTTTATTCATTAAAACTGATAAATACGAAGTCTCATAAAATACTTAAATTTGAAATAAACATCAATTTTTTTTTTCATGTCGACAAAATAATTAAAACATATTTTAGTAAAAACCAATAAATAAACTATCATATATTTCAGGTTTTTCGGTGTTTTACTGTTCGAGAACTACAGGAGAAATCCAATCTCTCAACTATAATAGTATATGTATATTATTATTTGTTCTGTATTTATATCGTATGGTTTTAAAAATCGGCAAACGAGTAGTTATAATACCTATGTAATCGGGGCAATCATTAGAGAACTTCTTTTTTTTTCATATATACCTATCAAAATCAAATAATATATTATCGAATACGATGACGCGTGTACCAATATCTATGGGAAAAAAAAAAACTTTTTATTTTAAGAAACAATGAACTCGATAAGCCGGCCACAACGGAACCCACCGAACGCTTTGTAAATTTCTAGCCGCGTACAATTAGTGGTGAACGATATAAGACGTACGATAATAATATAACGTAAAATATATATGTATATAAATGGGTATTATATTATATGTAGGTACCTACTACATGTATTGCATCGGGGCAGATGGCATGTTGGATAACGATATAAAGATTTTATTCGGCTCGGCGTGATTTAACGAACCGTAACGCGGATTTTTTTTTTTTTATCTTTCATTCCAGTTGTGAACACAAACGGTCAGAACAAACTTTCCCCCGCATGATGTAACATAATATAATATGTTTCGAATGCAGATTTATAAAAATCGACGGTTTTATTATTATCATTATCATATTGTAATTATTATTTGTTCGCTCGTTAGTTCTTTATTGTTTCGTTTCGTCACATTATCACGAGCGACCGAGAGTAAACTGCAGCAGACTATATAATACACGCTGGCATTTACGTGTATATAGTGGCGGTATATTATAGATGCTTGCTGGTAGGTAGGTACCTATTACCCATATTATACTCACCGCTGCGGTGTAGGGGCACGAGGAGATCACGATGGCGGTAAGAGAACATGTAATGCCGCAGCAGCCAGAGTGTGCCTATATATTATTATGATAGTATGGGAAGCGAGAGGGGTGCGATTAATACAGCGATACCTATATATAGAATATAGTTAAGTATAGCGAACGCTGCAGACGGAGGAGGATAATATATGTATATATTATAAAATACATCGCACGTATATAGGTGTACGTAAGTGAGATAGATATAATAAAATACATACATACGTATAGGTATACTGTTAGCTAGGTATATATATAATATGTAGGACATTTTATAGGAGACTTGCAGTGGCCTTCAAAAAAGAAAAAATACGGAAAAAATGCGAATACATGCATACACTTACGCAGTACCTACATGGCTTACATGTCTATACAGTATACGTTGCAGTAGAGCACAAGTTAATGTAGGTGGTAATAATTTTCACGCTACAGTAATATAATATATTATACATATTATTATATATCATTATATATACTGTGCACCGGTAATATACGCTTTGCACACGTCGTCGGCTGTACCTATACGTAGGTACTCGTATTATAGGTCATTACCGATACAACACATTTGTCGTTATATTATTTTTCGAATATTAATGCGAAAAAAAAATAATACCATTGAGTGTAGCCCGCGTGAGACTGTATAAAATATTATAAATTATTACAATATTATAGGGGGCCGCGTTTTATCGACGAACTGCAGCACGGTATATGTTATTATTATGAGTATATTACAATACAAGTAAATCGAAAACGTACGATTTGTCCATATAGGTAGGTACCTATTACAATATTGTTGTTATATTACACATTTACACGGGTTTGATTGGATACATTCAATATAACAGCAGACGGTTTAAATAAATCACCAGAATACCAGAATAGTGCAATAAACCTGAGCGATGTAGGCCTTTGTACCCGAATGGTTTATTCGGGTTTCGGGTTTTGGGTGCTAGCTTTTCGAACGCCAGAATAAAAAATGTCTGACAAACGTTGTGGTGTGAATAAACATTATTATTCTGTTTAATATTGGTTAATACGGGTTAAAAAATTAACTAAAAAAAAAAACGAACTATCCACATAAAATGAATACAAAATTGTTATATACCACATAAAGATTGTAAAATAACAATTATTCAGGATTTGACAGTTAACCAGAATGTTTTATTCGGGCGTTTTCAAAATAGAATCATTTGGGTTTCGGGTATTTAAGTTTTTAAAGGTTTTTAAGGGTTTTGCGGGTTCTGGTTCTCGACCAATCAATGGTTTTTGAGGAGATCCACAACTTATATTTAAATTTTGACATTTTGTTAAATATTACTTAAGTGAAATATCTATTTGTTTAATGGAATAAACATATATTATATATTTAGAACAATATTATAATAAACTACATTATTCGATAAGTGATGAAAGATAAATTTCTATATTCTAGACGAATTTAGGTATCACCTATACATCATCTATTTTATAAGTTATAACCCACAGTGTGTAGCGTCGTCGTTGTTTTCAAATCGTTTGCTAGATACAGCTATCGGCTTTATCAGAAATCATAGAACAATAATATGATGGAGCTCGCATCTTAAAAATAATAAAATTAAGTAACCATAATATAATATAACAATTCTCAGTGGAGACTCTTACAGGTTGTTTATAAAGTTAAGTAAATGTTATAATATGAACGATACGTAGGTTTATTGATGTCATAATAACTACAAGGATGATATTTAAAAAAGTATTTTTATTTATCAATGGGAAGAGAATTGTGATTAGGTACAAAAAAACTCTACTCCACCAGAAGATAATATTTTAGTGTCATTTTTATTTTGTTCTTCGATTACTGGCCTTTTAAAACTCTTAGATTTGTTTGATTGTTTCAAATTATTTTGATTTGTTTACAGCGGCTTGGAGGTAGATAACTGACCAACTTATTCTGCCGATAAATTTTAATAGTCAATAGGAATTAATAAAAATATTGTTATCATTAGTTTTAAATTGAAATACTTAATACATCCGGTTTTTTGAATTGAAGAGCATATTATTTAGATGAATTTAAAAAAATCATTTTTTTCTATTCGAATCCGATCTTTATTAAACATCCTATCGTCATAATATAGTGGAATTAATAATAAATCGTTTTTATCAAGTACTTAATCGATTGGGTATAAATTGTAATCTATTAGTAAAAAAATAAATAATAATCGAACAGCCTATAATCATGTTATTCACGATGGCGCTACCGGTATAAATACCTAACGCCGCCGAAAAACGTGTAATGATTTATGTACAGATTATATTTAACCATCGGACGTTTTATTCCATTATAATATTGCACGGTTATCAGTTTTAATGCGAAACCAACAGCAAACGGCCAATATTGTTGTTCATCTAGTGGCGTGGAACGTTCTTCGACTCAGTAAAAAACTAGTAAAATGCGTTTTCAGACCGTTGGAGTGTTAATATAATAATATATGAATATAATATTTTAAATTATACAATATAATGCAGTTATGCACATAATAAAACTATCAACAGATAATGTGGTATAGATATTGTGGTACATTTATGGCAGGGGTGGCCAATTAAGATCTACTAAAAATATATTTTTTCTTAGAGGATCAACTTACTAGTGTAAAAAAAAATTAATTTATCACTATAATATTGATAATGAACATTCTTATATAAATAAAAATAATAAAAGTGTGAAGTCATCTATAATTAGTGTTTCACATTAAAAATCTCAATGTTTTTAACTTTATACTGTTAGCGTGGACGTATATCATTGCATATCACTGCCAATTAATAATTACAACCTCGATAATAGTCGCGAACTGCTAAACAAAAACGCTGCTCTAAATGATCATCAGAAAGACGTATAGCTCGTATAGCACTTACATGTGAGAAACTTCCATTTTAAACAACAGATTAATCCGAAATATGTATTTAACAACTATATCTACTTATATACACAATATAACTAATAAGTTCTATCAAGGGGGATCGACTTTGAAATCGTCAAACACCGACCATTTGGCCGCCTCTGATAGATTATTATGAGGAGCGATGTTTCTTCAGTCGACCTAACTTCAGCCGCGTTATTGAAATAAAATCATAATATTACACTACTGACCTATTAACCGCGGAACCGAATAATCGCCCAAGCTTTGCATTAGTCGGTCGCTGGGTCACGTGATTCGTTTTTCAGTTTTAGTCGGCGTCCAGAAACAATAATTATTTAGCTGTGCATTTTTCACGAGTGTAATATTAGTAACGTGAACGTCCATAGTATATAATATTACGATCTACAGGTGTTTTTTTCGTTTCAAATTTTCACGACGGACGTTTTTTCCGCGTCCTTGTGTGTGCATACGATGGCGGTTGTATAGCCAAGCGGCTTTCACTAGGCACGTATACAATTATTATTATTAAAAAAAAAAACCGTCGTTATTTCGTCATTAATAACAATAATTTCATTGCGGCCAACCATAATACACCGATTCGATAAAATTCCAATTCGACTATGTGCATATTATTTTTCTCGATCAAAAATCTTAAACGCATACGTGTTGGCAAATTAGTTGGTCTGACTTCGACGCCCTTGGCGAACTAAATTTACATATACCTATATTATACTTTTTCCGCTGCAGAGCTTATATTATTATACCTATAGTTTTACTTAGTCGTCCAATATAACCCATATGAGTTTAACTATAGATTACTTAAACCTATTGTAGAAAACACAATATATAATAAAGCTTGGGCTATAATTAAAATAAATTTCAATTGATTATGATGAAATTTGTTGACAATGTCGTAAGTAGTAGGTTAAAACGCCTTAAACGAAAAAAAAACATTAAAATTAAAAATGGTTATAAAACTACTACGAGAACGCAACTCGAAACGAGTTTAATGAAAAACTTGAAGTCCGTAAGTACATAGTTCTAACTTACAATAATCTTAAACAAGTTGAATAAAATATTTAAACTGTATATCATTTACCCACACTCATGTCTTTAATTAATTTTAAAGTTCCTCGACCTGTTCGACATTTTAGTATTTTACCCCCTTTTACATTCCGCTATCAACCACAAACTATATATCAGTATATCAAATAAACCCATAAGTTGTTTATGTCCATTTTGCCCATGTGGACACCTCTTGCACCTTTTAAATTAAATTCTGTATTAAATGAAAGTTTAATGTAAGCACTATCTTGTAAATCTATTTTTTTTGTTATATTATGTAAATGTGTATGTACTGACATTTTAACATAACCGCTCAGCATATTTAAACTTAATGAATAAATAAATAAATAAATTATGAATGCTGTCTTGCGACCCCTCTAAGTATCTTATTCTAAAAAAAAATAAATTGAATTAAAAAAGATAAGTATTTTCACGTTGCACATAACCAGTACCTATATTAACTGTATAAGTATATAATTTATTATTTTTTTTAACGCTAATACGAGTATAATTAACTCGATAACATACCCCATTTAGATTGTCCAGCGATAAGATATACTGAAATCTGTCCAACGAATCGGTTGTAAAGCGCGTTTCCGCACCTAATTTGCCTATCGCAAACGCCGTGCGTGGAAGATTTGCGCTGGAATGTGAAAGAGAATAATATTATATTAATCTTTGACAATATTTATGATTAGCAAATCACACATAGCTGCTTGGGAGCTTTGAAGCACCCCCAGTTCAAAAACACCAAAAATTGAAAAATCATATGAAAAAAAGAGTTTTTAATAGATATTGAATTCTTTCGTCTGCAGTAATTTTGATATAATTTAAAAATATAAAGGTTTTAAAATTTGCATAATAATTATTTTAACATCAGTTACTAAAGAAAATAGTTTTTTTATCTGTTTATACTTGGTCACTATTTTTATCACCTAAATAAAATAATATAATAACAATAGTATATTACCCAAATCAAAAAGAAAATGTACAAATGGTATATCTATAAGATATAATACAAAGATATGCAACTCCCCTATAAGCATAGCTTGTGATGGGGAGTTTTATTTTAATTCATTTATTGACAATTTAAATACATATTTCTAAAATAAATTTACAAAATTACATTATAATATGTTATTAATCGATAATCATATATCAATTTGTATAAGATCAACATTTTTCAAGAACAATTTCGAATCATTTACATTTTTGAAATTATATAGGTATATTTATTTTAAGTATTTTACATAATCTGATTAAAATTTAAATAACACTTTTTATGCCGAATTGTTTATGGTATAGAGCCATAGAGATACATTTAGATTAATGTAATTTTTATAACGCGTATTATAAATATGATCAACATAAACAGTATTATTTTTAAATTTATGAAAACACAGTCATAAGTTCTTTTAATATTAAGCAGCTAAAAAACATTGTATACAAATTCCTTATTGGTAAGCCTTGGTAAATTTAATATAAATTTGATTACATTTTTTAATGTAATATTTAAAGAATGAATATGCAACTCATACGCTTGTCCCTAAAAGACAATACCATGCCATAAAATAGATTGAACTAAAACTAAATAAATTATACGTTTCAAATCAACGTTAAATATAAGTCTTAAATCATAAAAGATACAAAAAAAATGTTCCAATAATATTTGTAAGAATATTAATATGATAATTCCGTTTAAGTTTATTATCCAAGGTGAGATTTAAAAATGTAGGTACCTAGTGTATTTATCAGGAAAATTACTGTTTACATACTTAATTATTAGAGTGCTTATGTTTTTACGGTACATTCAGAAATGATTGTAGTAATTATAAAATTGAAGTACAGTATTTGGGGGTGTGGGGTGTTGCCCCCACTGGTCTGTGTCCTATACATAATTTTAGCATCCCCAGTGTTTGGCCTCAAGTACTATACATAGGTTGCACCTATGACATCACATCTTCAAGACATGTTTAATTATAATATATTTCCACTTATATGATATGTGATGAATTAGATTTTCGGGCTCAGCTCCGAGGAAACGGCTAAGATTAAAATATTACCCTCAAACGGAGAAGATGACGAAAACATCCCAAACCGTTCCCCTTAAAAATGCAAGTGCCAAACATATAATTTGTTATAAATATTCGATAAATTAAATTTAATCGAATTTCTAAAATTTTAAGGTGTGTCGCCGACCCACTTGTCCAGTAAATGCTGAGCTGTACGCGATTCGGTAAACACATACATAGGAACAATATAGGTACCTACGCTAACATCGGCTGCGGTTTTTTTTTAACCAGTTGCACCGTGCCGCCGATGTTTTCAGCAGTATCCGCCCGGGTGCTTGTGCCACAAGGACCAATATTATATTATTATGCACCACGGGGCAGACGCGGTGGCGGTTTCGACGGCGGCCGTGAACGAGAAGGCCAAGGACTGTACGGTCAACTCTCCGGCACACTTGTCGGTACACGGTGTATTATGGCGGACCAGGATAAGGTAGGTGCGAATTGTAACGTATGCGCATGCATCTGGATTTCCTATTCCGGGCTCGAAATATAATATAATAACAGAGAGATAGAAAAAATAGACAAGCACGTATATTATATTATGTTTTCTTGGTCCGGGAAACGCCCTGTTTAATGACCGATTGTTAATAATAATAATATAACAACAAGTGTCGACCGTCGGTCATACACGCGCACGCACGATATTATCTACAGGTAGGTACCTACCTACTGCAAGTACAGATCCCGTTCGTGATATTTTTTTTCATAATAATATTCTAATATTATTTCATGTTGTAAAATGCAATTAGCTGCAGTAATCCGTGCCATTCTCCTCGGGTTCGCGTGGCGAGTCGTTGCAAAATAGGTATTATGTCCAATATACAATAATATTAGAGCAAAACTCCGACGGATATATTTTGTAATGTCGAATGGACTTGCACTACTACGGTGTGCGTTTTGGTTTGTGGTACATAATAGTATAATGTCCTAGTGTGAGGGGTGAACCTGTACCGGTTATATTTTGTATACTATTGTGCTTGGGTTTTATATTTGTTTAAAATGTGGACAATTACAAGACTATATTATTTCAATACTGCGATTTGCAAATATAAATTTAAAAAATATGTAAGTAATACCTATTAATATCACGCTTTGTACTCCATATATTATTATTCTGAGACATTGGGTGAAAAAAAGGTATGGTACCCGTCGGCAATGGTGAACACAACCAGCTAGCATTGGTAATAATAGACATACTTCGTATTCATGTATTTTTTTTATAAATATAAGGAGATGACTTTTTTAATGCAACAATTTCGTTCTTTATCTTTTTTTTTTTACACTATAATAAAATTAAGCAATAATACAGTGTGTGGGTATATCAATATAATATTATATTATAATGTTATAATATTTAATATTTTATGATAACAGTTAATGTTATTCCCCTGATTAATATGGGTCAATGTTATAAAAATAACATGTAAATCGTAATTAAATACAGACAAATAGGTAAAACGATAAAGGTAACTATTTATGATGTTGAATATAATTTAAAGTAGTTAATTATGTACGATAAAGAATTATGGCACCTATTGATAGTTATTATTACTATTCGTAATTTATGGATTGTTTATGGGTTTATATTCATCAAGATAACTCGCTGCTAAATTTCCGTCGATGGATGGTCCCTTCACCTCAAGCCCACAGGCCTGTTACATGCTTTTTATGAGTTCAGAGTTCAGCAGTCGGGGTCCTAGACTGTGTTGGGGTTAACAAGCATAATAACGTAAGGAAGCTGTTTTATCGTTTTTTTTTTATTGTTTAGTGATTTGTAAACTGTATAGCTTTTTTAATTTCAAATTAATATTTAATGATTTTAAAATTTATAAAGTGTATATTATTTAATAATTAATAGTTAATACTATTTGTAATAGTACCTAGGTACCTAATATTTTACAATCAACACCTTCATAAAAACATATTGAGACATTGAGTTCAGATTTTAAACTCGACAGTGTCATGAATTCAACAATAATAATAATTGTACTCCGAACGTAAGCTATTTATGCAGTATACAATCAATGCGTATTATATATTTTTTGTATATTTTCGTTATCGGTTTGAACCATTATGTATTTAATTCCTATTGACCTATTACAGCAAATAGGTACCTATGTTTAAGGTAAGTTTAACCGAACAGTTTAAAAAAAAAAGGATTAATGTGAATAGAGTATCCAGTCAAGTTAGAAATATTTTATATAATTTAATAGAAACTTGTTGGCTACGAATATCGAATTCAAGATTTAAAAACAAATAAGTGCATATTTTATTATTAAATAATTGTTGTCTTTTTATACAACTAGTATGCACAGTTAGTATAGATCCTTACATTTTTAGATTCTGAGCGGAGCGATGAATGTATTGGTTTTACAATGATGTGTGTTTTTTTTTTTATTTTTTTTTTTTTTTTGTGTCTGTCATCACGTTTTGGGACAGTAAAAGTGCTTAGATTTTCTTCAATAGTACCTTTTCTGATAGGAAAGTGAATCTAGTTGGTACTTTGGGGGGTCAAAAGTAAACATTTTCCAGTAGTTTTCAAAAGTACCGTGAAAAACAAATGGAAAATTAAGGAAAAAACGGGAATTTTTACGCAACATTGATTTTCGATAAAATCGATTTTGGTTTTTGGTGTAAGTCTAAAAAAAATGACGGTAAATACATGAAATTTTTACTGAATGTTTATATAAGCAGTTTCTATATACCATACCGTTTTCAAAATATTTTGACTTATTTTGAGCTGTTTACAGACATTTTAAATTTCCAATCTTTTTGGTTTTTTTTTTTTTAAAAATCAATAACATTTTATTTATTCGTTAAAAATTCTTGAAAATTTAATAGAATGCTCTAATATATTGTTTCAAAGGCACATGAAAAATATTAAAAATCTGTAGTCACAATTTTTTTTTTTAAGCATTTAAAGTTGAAATTTTGACAAATTACGTAAAAATGACGAAAATTTGCAAATTATTTGGAGTTAGAAATTCATAAAAATTTTTCTTTTTAAATCTAAGGTTTTAAATTTTAACACAAGATTTAACGTAAGTTTTTCTACTTTTATCAAAAATAAAATATCTAAAAGCAATTAAAAATAATTTTTTATGAGTGTTTTAAGTTCATAATTTTACAACATAGGATATTCACTCGATTTCTCATGTAGCGTTTTTCTTATTTGGTTGTAATTCAAAAACGAATAATTGTAGATGCATGAAAATTTCACTAAATGTTTATATTCTCATTTTCTATACACCATTCAATTTTGAAAATATTTTGATTTGTTTTGAGCTGTTTACAGACATTTTTAGTTTTCAATTTTTTTAGTTTTTTTTTTTATAATTGTCAATAAAATTTTATTTGGTGGGCCAAAAAGTCTGAAAATTTAATACAAGGTTCCTGATATATTGATAGAATAGTAGTTGAAAAATATTGAAAATACATAGGCACAATTTTTTTTTAAACGCATTTAAAGTTCAAATTTTGACAAAATTTATCGAAATCTCGAAAATTATAAATAATTGTAATTAAAAAATTATAAAATATTCAGTTTTTATAACTAAGGGTTGAAAATTTAAAACAAAGATTCTCATAAATAAATCATACTGTAACCAAAAAATCTAAAAAATATATAAACACATTTATTTTTTACAGACATTTTAATTTCAAATTTAGACACAATTTCATATTTAAACCAAGAATAATGATTTTAGTTATTTTGTTATAATTTAAAAATATTATTTCTTGGTATATGAAACTTTTAGTGTATATTGTTATATTTTATATATTCTGCATCTTGATTATTATGTTAATGTGTATATTATGTAATTATGTGTGTAGTGTCTACAACCCGATTATTACGATGCTATTTGAATAATAATAATAATAATTAATATCTAGGTATAATAACAGAATAATATTGGTGATAGAAATCTTATCAATAAAAATCTATAATCTATTATCAATCTTATCTAATTAATTTTTTGCCGGCGTTGAAAACGAATTATAATTTAGCCGTGGTCCGTACACAGATATTTAAAACAACCTCGTTTTATATAATATCAGCAGTGTGCCCGTCATAGTAGCTTATCACTTTCTATCACTATAGCACGGCGCACGGCTGTGGGGTTGTCGAGATGTTGTACTATGTCGGTACGGACAAACAACCAACAAAATTTAGACTCCGTGACAGAAGGTATTAGGATAGGGTTACCAAGTCCGCGTGGTGGAGAAAAATATAACAACGATTTCGTCGTATGTACTGTCGAGTATCGGAAGACGAGAGATCGAGTCACCGGCGGCTAGCGGTGTCGTGACCGTTCTCGGCGGTGATTTAGGCGGGGACACGTTCTTTGGTTTCGCGCAAGGAACCAAAATATATAATTCACAGAGATCATAAACTTGAGGTAAAAATACGAATACAATATAAAATAATTAACACGAATATAATTCAAAGAGTCCGCGCTGCGGTACGGTAACGAGATAAGGTGTGAGCAAGTGGTGATAAGACCAGTATCGCCACACGGCTTTAGATAGTACCACGATTAAAGATATCTTTAATCGTGGATAGTACTAGATTATTCCGTCTATACCAGATTATTATTGACCGTGGTACTGGTAATAGTATAATCACAGAATATTATGTATACAGAAGCGACACTCGATCAGTTGTAACCACGATTTAAGATAGTATACTATCTTAAATCGTGGTTGTAACTTGTAAGTTGATTGGATTCTGAATTATTACCTGTGATCTGAAGTACGACCCGTTGAAAAACATGGAAACGAGTCCGCACACTAATCGAGATTATATTATACCACGCACCACGCACGTCCGTTATAACTTATAAGTTAATTTTTTACGTCTTGAGTTAGTACTGAAACTACTGAATTTTATAGTAATTGCTATTTAGTATTTACTTATTAGTTATTACTTATTACCTTTTTTTTTCTGTTTGTAACCGACGGCGCCGCGGGAATTGCCTTCGCAGTTTCGCATTGCTTCCGCGAATTTACTTATTACTTATGTCCTATTACCAGGACAGGACGTAAGGTATCAACCTAGTTATTATTTTTTTCTCATTTTTATTTCTTTGCAAGATATTGTTTTTAACCAATAATTACACGTGCACGTTGTGACTTGTACCTTGTGGCAGGTTTTAAATTTTGTTAATATAGTTATGTGTATAATTTATCGACGCCATTCTATCATTCAAAACAGCAATGAATCGAATTTATTCTCGTTTCTTCAAGGTATATACTATGTAATCATTACTTATGTTTATTTTTATATTTTAATTTTTTTTTTTTTTTTTTTTTAGATTCTGAGCGGAGCGATGAATGTTTTTAATTAGATTGGCTTAAAAAAATTTTTTGATTTAGAAGAATTACATTTAGGTCATAGTCGTGTCGTCGGACAAAACAGATTTGGATACCAGTGAATCGAAAATTCAAACATATCATGTGATTTGGGAATCTGCTGTGCCTAGATATTTCAATGTAACTGTACAGTGTATAGGTACCTATTACAATTATGGTTGTACCGTCTATTATAGTAAGTGTTATAATTGTATACATTCAAAATTGTGAGTCACAATTGTCGACACATGTGTCCATGATTTTTTCAACACTACCTACCGATCTTCGGTATTATTTAAGAATTAAAAATAATCTACTTACATTTTTAGGTCCTATAAACAGTAAAAGAATTAAGAGAACAAGTCTATGTACCACAAGATCAGATACATATAATTGGTAAGTACTAAATTTTTGTATGGTTGACGAAAAGGGTTTTTTTTTTTTTAACCAATGTATAAAACGAGTATAAAAACTATAATAATTAACTCATTCTTGAAATTTTATAGTTAAATTGGTTTATTATTTTTTTTTAATTTTAGATTCTGAGCGGAGCGATGAATGTATTGGTTTTACAATGATGTGTGTTTTTTTTTTATTTTTTTTTATTTTTTTTATTTTTTTTTTTATTTTTTGTGTCTGTCATCACGTTTTGGGACAGTAAAAGTGCTTGGATTTTCTTCAATAGTACCTTTTCTGATAGGAAAGTGAATCTAGTTGGTACTTTGGGGGGTCAAAAGTAAACATTTTCCAGTAGTTTTCAAAAGTACCGTGAAAAACAAATGGAAAATTAAGGAAAAAACGGGAATTTTTACGCAACATTGATTTTCGATAAAATCGATTTTGGTTTTTGGTGTAAGTCTAAAAAAAATGACGGTAAATACATGAAATTTTTACTGAATGTTTATATAAGCAGTTTCTATATACCATACCGTTTTCAAAATATTTTGACTTATTTTGAGCTGTTTACAGACATTTTAAATTTTCAATCTTTTTGGTTTTTTTTTTTTTAAAATCAATAACATTTTATTTATTCGTTAAAAATTCTTGAAAATTTAATAGAATGCTCCTAATATATTGTTTCAAAGGCACATGAAAAATATTAAAAATCTGTAGTCACAATTTTTTTTTTTAAGCATTTAAAGTTGAAATTTTGACAAATTACGTAAAAATGACGAAAATTTGCAAATTATTTGGAGTTAGAAATTCATAAAAATTTTTCTTTTTAAATCTAAGGTTTTAAATTTTAACACAAGATTTAACGTAAGTTTTTCTACTTTTATCAAAAATAAAATATCTAAAAGCAATTAAAAATAATTTTTTATGAGTGTTTTAAGTTCATAATTTTACAACATAGGATATTCACTCGATTTCTCATGTAGCGTTTTTCTTATTTGGTTGTAATTCAAAAACGAATAATTGTAGATGCATGAAAATTTCACTAAATGTTTATATTCTCATTTTCTATACACCATTCAATTTTGAAAATATTTTGATTTGTTTTGAGCTGTTTACAGACATTTTTAGTTTTCAATTTTTTTAGTTTTTTTTTTTATAATTGTCAATAAAATTTTATTTGGTGGGCCAAAAAGTCTGAAAATTTAATACAAGCTTTTTATATATTGTTACAATATCAGTTGAAAAATTTTAAAAATACATAGGCACGATTTTTTTTTATAAGCATTTAAAGTTCGAATTTTGACAAAATTTGTCAAAATCTCGAAAATTATAAATCATTGTAATTAAAAAATTATAAAATGTTCAGTTTTTATAACTAAGTGTTGAAAATTTAAAACAAAAATTCTCATAAATAAATCATACTGTAACCAAAAAATCTAAAAAATATATCAACACATTTATTTTTTACAGACATTTTAATTTCAAATTTAGACAAAATTTCATATTTAAACCAAGAATAATGATTTTAGTTATTTTGATATAATTTAAAAATATTATTTGTTGGTATATGAAACTTTTAGAATATATTGTTATATTTTATATACACGCAATGGCATTTTAAAATATAATTTTTTTGAGAAAAATGAATTTAACCAACTATAGTAAATACTAATGCCTATAATACTAAAATTAATTAGTTTATTCACAATAATATCATCAAATACATTTAGACTTAGTAAGATATTATAGACTGACTGACCGTCTTCCCTCAGAATCGTTTTTCTTATTCAATGATATTATATCATTGGATTAAATTATTAAAATCTAACACAATCCATTACAGTGACTCACTTGTAACCTACTGTACAGCAGAGCGACATACTCTTACCCGCCCTTTTTGATCATTGGTTTTCACTGACATCAGCAATTCTGATGACCCATGAACAATATCCAGGTTCCAAATTTGACCCTTCAGAAATATTAATCGGTGAATAATGGTATAAATGTGTACTAGGTGCAATAATTATTGACTAGTGACATGAAGTTATATGATCTACCATCGAATTATTATTCAATATAGACAGGTACTTTATTTTTGAACATTAATCGTAATTTATAAACGATAAACGCATGTGTAAAATAATATGAAATGTGCTAAAAAAAAGTGAGTAATGTACTTAATTTGCTGAGTGAAAGCTATAAAATATAAACCAGCTCAAAACTCGTGACTTCTCCGACTTTAACAACGGATTATAAATAAAAATGTCCTAAAATGTCCTTATCTTTAGATTGATTATCTATACGTTTTTCCAAAACTTTTTGAGATAAAAATAATTATTGTTTTCGTTTGATTCTGATGAACTTATTGACAATTTCCCTAAGTTTTTGGGCAAATATAAATTTCATAATTAATGTACTATATGTAAATTTTACATACCATCGAGTGTTGTGGATTAACTGTAACATAGTGGACAATGGACATATCCTATACTCCTATCCAGTGTTGGGTATTCAAAATCTATAATTATTTAATTCATTTCGTACAATTTTATCACGGACTCATCTCTGGTGAATTTAACTTAAATTTAATTTTAAATCACTATTATAAATAATATGAAAACATACTAAAAAAAAATTAGTACTAATACTTAGAATTCTCAAAATCGATTTTGTATTTTTCTAGTAACTCAAAATTGAATGACTGTAAAGATTTGAAATGTTGAAATTATAAACGTAATATCATTTACTAGATATATTATCGTTTTCAACATGTGCTATTTATAGAATATATACATTTTATACTTATTTAAGATTTTTTCGATTCAGGTAGGTATATATTATGAAACATTTTTTTATTTTTCGATAACAATTTTGAATATTTAACACAAAAGTTTCTCATGAATGCCATTATTAATATTATTTTCTATACTCAATGGAATTTTCAAAATATTTAGACCAATTTTAATATATTTATAAGTATTTGAAATGTTTTTATTTGTTTAATTTTTTTTTTTTGGTATTTTAGATATACAATACAATATCCCACTTAATTTGTTTTTATTGAGATTTAAAAATTTAAAAATAATTGCGCTCAATCTTTTTTAAAGCATTTAAAATTAAAATTTTGAGAAAATTCATTAAAATTAAGAAAATTTGTAGATTTTTTTGTAGTTCAAAATGTATATCAATCATATTATACCCTATAGGCTTGAAAATTTAATACACTGTTCCTATAAGTAGTTCCTACTGAAACCTAAACATTTTATAAATGTATATTTAAGATTTTTATGGACATTTGAAGTTCAAATTTTTACAAAATTAGATACCTATTTTGTAGGATAGCCTTGTATTAATAATTCATAAATATTCGAATATATTTTTAAACTGTTGACTATTTGTTTCATGAACGAATTCATACCGTTCTTTATGGTAAGTCGATATTGATTCAAAAGTTAAAGCATAGTAGTATATGATACAAATATTATTTACCTACTATTAATTAATAATTAATTTACAATAAATGCGACAGTAAAAATTAATTAAACTTACTGTATAAGTGTATAACAAAAAGTAAAAATGTATGCTTAATTTACTAATAAACTTTATTTATATTACAAATAGCAACATAAATATACAATAAAATATTCTAAGGCTGACCGGCCGATTCCGCTCAGAATCGTTTTTCGTATGCAATGATTCATCATTGAGTACAATATTTAACACATTCATTACAGAGACCTATTCAATTACGTGGTTCTCTCGTCACATAGGCTATATATTTGAGAAAATTCCACGGGTTTTTCTTCAAGGGCTTAAAACCAAAAAAATGTTTTCCTTTTTAGTTTTTGGTTTTTGAATATCAATATTAATTTTACCTATTTCAATTTCGGTTTTGTTTACATCTATTATTCCATTGAAACGTCGATGCTTAGGTGAACAATGTAAGTACATTGATTAAAATAGTTTTAATTTCCTATGTCAATAATTTGAAATTATTCGATTAAAATAAACATATTTAATATTAAATGTTTGAAATATTTAATGACAAGCTCACTAAAAATTTCACGTTTAGGTTATGTTAGGTCACTCATATACAATGAATTCATGGAATTCAAATTCATCACTTCCATTATAGTATAATTGTATAAAATAATGTCAATGACTGTGTATGATTATTTAATATAAAAATAAATTTAATGTAAAATTCAATTAAATATGTTAAATTGTAAACGAGATTTTTTCTTTTGATCAAAAAATATTTAATATTCAAATTTCGTTTTAAAAAATTGAAAAAAAAGAAAATTTAGTACTTCGTCCGGCTTATGATCTTATCGATCATTTTTCTTAAAAAAACATAATATATTATAGTGGAGTGTCAAACATATTTATACTTTTATCGAAACTTTCATTAAATATTCAAAATTCTAAACCTACTTACAATACAACGTCGTATCTTGAGGGGTAAAAGGTTTCTTAACATGTGAAATTTGATTTACATATAATTAATTGTAGGTTACTTTCTTCCAATATCAATAGATGTGTCTAAAACCAGTTTCGGCATCAATAACTTCATAGACACCATTTTAGGAGTGAGGAACATTTTAGGAATAGCTACACGTAGAGTTGTGGACACATATATAATGTAATGCCTGTGATGTGTGCAATTTAAATCTTCCATTAAAACAATATGCAGTATTAAATGACTGGATAAGTATATTTTTATGGCAATAAAAATCACTTTCAAATGTATAGTTTGAAATAGAATTCTATACGAACATAAAATTACTTCTACATATTTTTAGTAAACTATATTATATTTGGTATAGTTTTTCAAGTTTTTGTATGCAAAAATAATAATATTACTTTAATTTATCACATTTTATTTAGCTTAATTCTCATTACAATGATAATAAACTAATTATATAATTACCTATTGATTTAAGCATAGTTTGAAATCTTATAAATGTTCAATTTGTTTTTTTTTTGGTTTTAGAACTGTAAACAAAAACAGCTTACCTAACAACTTGTATAATATTTTAGGTATTTCAGTATTCGTTGCGATTATCAACGGCAATTTAATATAGATAATTTCAAACGTATCTCTGAAGTCCCGCGCGTTTGTTGTCTCGAAACGCAATAATAATAGATAGATAGGTACACTGAATTTATGGATTTCTGATCACGTTTTTTGTCACTTCCTGGAACACTGCACAGTGATATTGGACGAATGATAAGAAATCAGATCGCATATTAGAGTGGACGTGCGCCGTTTCGACGTGGTTCATCGGGCATAGGTTTAGCACAACAACACGTGGTGTCTGTGTATATGGTGATTACGTTTGGTCACGAAGAGAACGATGAAAAAAAAAACATAAAAAAAAGAGAGAAAGAAAGAGTACAAACGAGGACAATGACACTGATACGAACGTATATATATATATACCTACGATGAAAATATAATATAATATCCTTTGGTTGTGTACATATTGCAGTATAGGCGTACACGCATAAATGTCTACCTATATAGTAACGAAATCGTAAGCCAAACCTACATAATGTTATTATTCTGCATTGTATATTATACGTCATTTAGGTACACATAATGAGTTATAAGAAAATGGTTTAAGTAATGGCATTACTTGTTTTAGTTTAAATTTGGAGAAAAAAAAGTAGTTAATTATAAAACAAAATAGCTATTATATTTTATCTCAGTACATCAAACTTTCTTTCTGCAAAACGAGTTTTGTTTTTAGTTTTTGTATTTTATTTTCAATAAAGGTTCGTTGACCATCATTTGAATAATCTCGTACAAATCTGGTTGTTTATTATACTGACCTTCTATACAAACATAATGCAAAACAAGTATTAACAGCTATAATTGTAGTAGCGAAACGGTGTAATTTGAAAATAAATAATTTGGGTCGTCTTCCTTTATTATATTTGAACATAATTTTATTGTCGAGGTCCTTCGCCGAAAAATAGTTCACATAAGTGGGCTTATGACCTATCCAACGGAGTAATAGAAGATATTGGTACATATTTTATGAACTTCACCTCTAATGACTGGCGGCGGTGACCTCGAGTAAAATATCCAATATATCATTTTTTCGTATTTTTAAGAAATTTATTACAAACATTTTTTTTTCGTTCCATTGAGAGAACACGTTTTTTTATTACTTATTAATTATTACTATGAGAATAATTTATTATACAATGTATAAATCATGGAAAAAATTCGGAAATTTCTTACGATGATCAATAATCGCAGTGGTGCAGAATGAGTATTTTAATTTGAAGGTGCCGCACCAATGTTAATATTAAACTAAATATGCTTACACAATGCTTATACTGTTGATATAAAATATTATAAGTTTGTCAAATTCAATAGAAAATCTCTATTTCAAATAACTAATGGGTGTATTAATTAATTTTTAATTTTAAATATCACACCAAGTTATGAAAATATGTTATCTGAGATTAAAAATTTGATGCGCCAATATTGTCGTTGACGTTTTCATTATCGAAAGTGTGTTAAAGTAAAACAAAAATTATATGACGTATAAGTATAACCTTGACTTTAGAAAGCCAATAATACGCATACATAAAATATACTTCATTTCACTTATATTTCATTTTTCTCTAACAAAAAGAGGACGATGACTTATTCTTGAATATCTTATAATTACAATTTTTAAATTACTAAAATATAAATATAGGTTATGTATAAATGTTTATATGATATACAAATAATTGAATTTTAATTTCAATTTACAATTTTTAATAGTTGTATTCGAAAATGTATATCTCATAAAAATAACTATCATTATTAATAAATATAAAAGTACATTTGTACTGTTTTATAGTTTAACGGAATAAAATTTAAGTAAATATCAGAAGAAAAATGTTTATAAAAATGTACTAATTACTATTTATTACATAATTACATACCTACGTAAAGTCTTTTTATACTAATGTGATACATACCTAATTACAATGTATACGGACATAGAATATGTTTAATTAACACAATGTTTTAGAATTTTAATAAAGTGAAAATATTTATACAACCATTAACTGTATGATTATCATTATAAATTTACAACATACTGGTGCGGACTTGAATAAAAAATTGGACCCGGGGAAACAGAAAATTTGACCCAAATTTAGGCTGATAATAAAATATTTATAAGTTACCAGCCCAAATGTTTGCCAGGCCTATGTGGTGTTCACCCATCAGCCCCCTAGGCAGTTTGCCCCTTATAAAATATATAATGTAATTTGAAGCCTGTTCACATTTAGGATAAAAATATATATATTAATACGCAATATAATAATAAAACATTTTTTTTTTTGATAGCTACTTCATTGATATAATATTATTTAAAATAGTACAAATCGATGTGAATTCGTACCTATGTGTATTAAGAAAACGTTTTGATATATTTATGCTTTAAACATAAACAATCTATAAGTTATAGCAGGATATAAAATACAATTTAAGTGCATACACCATGAAACTATATTACGTCGGTACTTAAATCGATGTGATAATATATTTAAAATAAAATC
The DNA here is from genome assembly GCA_027563435.1 of Nasonovia ribisnigri. Taxonomy (NCBI): domain Eukaryota; kingdom Metazoa; phylum Arthropoda; class Insecta; order Hemiptera; family Aphididae; genus Nasonovia; species Nasonovia ribisnigri. The sequence continues at coordinate 42,212 of JANEHU010005046.1, read as the reverse complement.
TTTGACACTGGTGTAGAGGAATGTCCAGACGAAGCTTTCTACTGTAAACATTCGCTGCACGACGTAGGCACTTTTGTACCTACTGGCCTACACGAAATAAAGTTCAGGCCGAGACGAGATATCAGTAACACCCTGTGCGGCCAAATGAGTTGCTTTGCTTGGCTCGCAGCAATAGAGTTCCAGTGTCGTGTAAATCGAGCAACTACAAAATACATTTGAATTCGCAATACCGTTCCGAGCAAATATAGCACAAACAAAAAAAGGTTTTTCCTCGGTCGCGTGTTTATGAAACTAAAAACCTCCGTCTCCTTTGCGTTCCCTCCATCGTCAACATCCCTTCATCACGCTACGTGTCAGTGAGTCACACATTATAGGTGACAAAATATATAAGTGGCGTGTGGCGTTCGCTCGAATAGAGATGGTATATACTATATACCAATAATATGTGAACTTATCATAAATCTCGTTCATGGATAAATCGATGCGCCGACGCTCTGGTCGAGGTATCCGAACTCTGAACCCCAACAATATGTCCACCAAATTTAAAACTTACATTTTTAGCAACATGACATTCCTCAGTGGTAACATTCTTAAAAGAATAATGTCCTACGTGAACTTTGAGTATATACATTTGATGACTAGTCTTAGTAAATACGTCAAAAAAAAAAAATGTACTGTTGTTTTAGTTGTCTTGGTAGGTATACCTGTGTAATGGTTTTATTTTCTAGCAATTGTATTGTTATCATATTTTTCGTAATAAAAAAAGCCATTTAGAGTTGTATCCATAATTAAATATAACATATTGTACTAAATACTACGCTGTCAGTGCGCATACAGCATACTTAAATTGTCATGATATTTATTGAGCAGTTTTACGACACCCAAACGAACGAAATAAATAAATACTCGTCCAAAGACGAATACAACTATGATATTACAATATCTTTTCACAGCACAGTATAAAAATACTCTATTATTTTATCGATTAATAATTAATCAAGTGTTCGTACGAGTAAATCGACTTGTCAAAAAAGCGAATAATATTATCAAACATGTACTATTCATAGTACTATACATCATAATATATAATGTAACTTTAATTACTACTCTGACGAAAGAACTGACTGACACAATAAATTAAACTAACCACAACTTACCAGCCACTAAATTAAAATCGACAGCTATACCACTCGAAGTCGATTTAGATAGGTTGTCATACTGTGCGTGTAGACCACGCTGGTAGACGTGACAAAGCTTCCAGAAACGATGAGTTCGTATCGATCCAAAAATACAAGAACTCCCCTGTACGCATAGACACATTTAATTTTGTCAATAGTCGTACAATACGACCACTTTTCGAATATACCTATTTTAATATGCAGATGGTAAAGCCACTATTGTTGTTTTCAGAAAACACTTCAGCATCTCGAAAAAACGTCAAAATGAAAACCTAATAAATATCACAGAAGAAGCAGTAGAAACGCAATTAATTACTTAAAAGAACCAACACAACTGCACGCACAATGATTCCACCGAAAACTCATTATTCGGCAGTCAATAGTGTAACATGGAAATTTATGAATCTATGACAACAAAAGATAGTGGAAGAGACAATGGACTCACTATAACCATCCAAAAAAATAAAACAAAAAAAAAATACATATTATAATACGTTACCGCCGTCAATTATGATAATATTCAGAGTTCAGACATAAAATTTAAAATAGTTATTATGCTATATAGCTGAATTGTCAACTATACCTTGGTACGACTATTTTGTGTAGGTATTAGTTTGATATAATATTGAATAGTCGTTTTACCGAACTTCTAACTATAAGGCAAACAATGTCAAAAACTAAATAAAGATAATATTTGTTTTGATTAACCTGTCATTATAAATTATCATTATTATTGGTTTTGAGACCATGTCAAAGATGAAATTAACAGTGCTGTAACATAACTAATCGGGTACCTTATTAAGCAAAAAATAATGTACACGATAAATAAATTATAATTTTTAGATAATTATTAACTGTGAAAGTTTTGGGAAATATGTAGGTATCACTATAATTTTAAAAGAATATACCTACGTAATTATGATCATTATTATAATTAATTTGAACATAATTTATCATCGCAAGGTAAACTGAAGCTATGGTATTTTTAAATTTATTTATTAACATTTATTAGATTTGAATTTCAGTTTGCGGTGACATCATTGGAATCCTTGATATCCTTATCCTATAAGTCGGCTATAACCCTATTGTCCCCTGCAGTAAATGGAGTCATTCGACGTCGTTCTAGAACCTGATACCTAGATCTAAATTTGTACTTAGGCAATTTTCTAATGCATCATATTCATAGGCGCAATAGCGTTTGAGATTTGAGGAAGCTGAAGCTTTACTATAATAATAATGAATTAAATTTAAAAAAATGTTTGAAAAGTTGGGGGGTTAAGCAACTAAAGAGCCCCTTCCCCAAGTTAGCCTATGGTTATATTATTGTTTCACGATAATTTACGACATTTAAGGTCACATACTAACATATTAATCTTCTATATATATATAAATGGAGCCAAAACCGTATAACAATTCATCAATTGAGAACGGCCGGGCCGATTTGGCTCAAATTTTTTTTTAATTGTTCGTAATTGCCAGGAGAAGGAATTTTGGAAAAATCCAATTTTTTAACATGAAAAATATTATTCGATAATATTGAATACTAATCGATTATATCGATTTAAATGTTATTGAGTGTTTCATAATTACCATTGAAACCAAATAAATAAATAAATAATAAAAATATAAAAAAGGAGGGGTACTTGAATGGTTTAGATTCACAATTGGACCCAGTAGGCTCAACCCGGGGATGTGCTCAAACAGGGACTTTGAGATTTATGATGGACACTTTGGTTTTTAAATCGTTGCTATTGGTTATAGGAAGAATAATTAGTAGAAATGAGTATTTATTATTCCTTTTGGTTGCCAAAGGTTAATCGGGCAGATCAGGTACAATCATGCATATCAAATCGAATTTTTGCACATGCAGCCGCTCATCGGCGTTGTCCGCGATTCGACGAAGTCGGATTGCACACCAGGGTCGCCGAGTTGCACCTATTGCAACGAGTTACACACAAAATGAGTTAAACAATCACAATTTTTATATACTTGTCATATTTTACGGGCAACAAAGTGCGCGGGATCAGCTTGTATTTTATATTATATTTATTAATATATTTTATTGATAAAAGAACCATTCCCAACATCGTCTATCCGACCTTAACGAATTTCCACTCGTCAAACACTTTTGAGTGAAACTTTTTCGTTGTAAAAATTAACTTAAAATATTGACATACTCTTTACCTGTGCGTTATTAGGTACGTTTGCGAAATGAGGCCGAAGGTATCTTATTGGCCTCTATATTTGGTTGATGGGATCGTAAAATTTAATCAAACGTGAATTACAAATTTAATAATAATAAGCCTCTGGCTATTTATTTTGAATATTAATTAAGTCAACCACACTAAATCGTGTTTAAATTAATTTGTCAATAATTTATTATATCATTACGTAGGCATGAAATGTTCGTACAACTTATTATACGTTATATAATATTGGTCTTGCGTTAAAACGACTATAGAATAAACTAACTATGAGTGTTATAATTTACAATTAAAGATCAAACAATTCACATAATATAATTGCCAATTCACACGATTAAAAACAATCTTATTCAAATACTAATAATAATCATTTATCATACCAATGTACATATTTGGTAAATTAAAATGCGACATTGTTTTATATTAAAAGGTTACCATATTTGGAAACTAAAAAAAAAAAACGGGAATTTCTACCGTCTCCTAACATTACCCATTTACACACCACAAACCCGTCGCCACTTTTTTGCATTATTTATCACACATAGATATTATCGCGATTTTTCATTAAATCTCTTGTTTTATGTTCAATAAAAGTGGTATTAGGTATATAATAAAAGGTAGGTATTTGTTTTTAATAATTTTAATAACAATACAAACATATAATTAATCCGTTACGAGATTGATTTTTGAATAGCATGGTAAAGTGACATTTTTATATACGTAGGAATATAAACCTGGTTTTTTGTGCATATTAATCTTGTATAATTAGGTACCTATATTGTATTTTAAATATTTTAATACTTACTCACAGATCATCTCGCCACAACATAGATGTAGAGAATATTGCTACCTATATTATTTTTAAGCTACGCTTACGCTTTTCAATGCGTTCAAAATATTATTATGAACGATTTACTAAAATGCTTTGACATTTCTATTTTAAATTTATTGCAAAATTATTTGAGTTAAAAATAATTTTAAGATGTTTTATATTACGTATTTTTAAACTATTAGTTTAGAGAAATCGTTCTTTGAATTATTATTTATTTCATAGGTACTTTAACTTTGTTACACAAGTAAATAAAACTATTTATCTCGGTGACGTTTTGTTTCAAACACTTACATTTAAAAAAATTTTAAAAAACTAATACTTTAAATAATTTTACACTTTTTAAACTTCATTTGGATTAATCAAATTCTTTAAAGTAAACTTAATTTGGAAAAATCTACTTCAAATGTATTATAATTGTTTCAAAATGTTAAAAAAAAGAACACAATGTGATCAAAGTGAACGATGCTTGATAGACACATGTTAATTGTATCCTATCCGAATATTTATCTCATCTTTATTTATCCTATTTATTTCAATTTGTTAAGGTTAGAGATAACTCAAAAATATATTTCACTATAATTATACGTTAATATAAGACACTATACTATGGTTATTGAATTCGAACCTTATAATTGAATGTCCTTACTCAATCGTTTATAAAAAATATTATACAGTTTAAAGGTAACAATATTCCCAGCATTGGCGCACAATATTGTAATTAAATCCATTTGGCGCGCACGTTCTACGTTTCAGAATAATTGGAGAAATTAGTTATGATGAAACACTCAATTATCCGCGATAAAACATTTTTTGAGTATAATTTATAAAAGATTATAGGCTTCGGTAGTTGTGAAATGTGACCAAATTAAAACTAGGACCCGATTTAACCCCTAACCCTGGTCACTGAAACGTGAAAAACAGCAATCAGTTTGAACGGGTTGATTGATCAGTGCAATACAATATTACACTACAATTTCCGATTGTTCTACTATTGTATCAATTATATATGAGTACCATCTACAGTCTTAGTAGGTACCTCTCGGCTCCCGTGTTACAAATAAATATCGTTATTAATCTGTCAAAAGTAATACCTACGTTCATATATAGAGCTCTGTAAAAATCTACTCCGATTGCTTAACTGAGCAGAAAACTATGTTCGATGTTACAACCCCGTAAATATTAACGTTCTTACGGAAAGAATCTCGTTTAAAAAATTCACATTGCAGTCGGTATTTCAAATAATAGTGTACGTCATATCACGTCATGCAGCAGCTTTATGGAAAATAGAAAAATCGACCGACCGTCGGCAGTAAAATATGTAATCGGTCTTTAAAGTGAACCCTGCAGTTCCTATCAGAATAATTATTGAATTAGGTGATTATTGATCGTTGAATTTAAAATATTCAAATTAAAATAAAATAAAATAGTGACTTATTGACTTGATGCATTACAACCTGCCGTCGACAGATCAGGTACCTAGTTATACAGTGCAGATCGATTGCCCGACACCTGGTTTATGTAACCTGTCGGCACTTCCTTTTTTTTTAAATACTTCTTACATATTTATTATATCAGTGCATATACATTTTTTTTTCATATGTATCGTAAAAAGTAAACTATAAATTATATTTTATTTTTTCTGTTTTATTGGAGAACGGTAGGTAGGTAAGTATTCGCGTTGTCTCAATAGAGTAATAAAATAAAATTACTTTTCGTACTTCTTCGACAGCAAATGTTAAAGTGTCGTATAAATAATATAATATTTAACCGTGTAGTGTATTATATAATAAATAGACTGATGAAATCTATTGGAGAGAATACACGTTATCAAGTTATAACAGCGTTTTACATTATCGTTAAGAATGTGAAATGAGTGTGTGTGTAAGTATGTGTTTGGTGTAGAAATTGGTGGTGACCATGATGGAGCAGTCTCAGCAGTGACTGAATTAGGAGCCGTTTCAAGCTTAATATGTATAAGGATCAGTATAAGAATAATTTAAAAATTATAGTTGAATAAATCTATATTATTGTAAACCTATATCTACAGGCTATATAGAGACTGAGCTTTAGAGTATTGAGAATGCTTAAATCTTTAACTTCAAGAGGGTGTCTTCTAGAAATGTGGATCTAGTTGTTACTTTTAAAAGGGAGAGGGGGAGTGTCAAACGTAAACATTTTCAAATACGTTTCATAATAACCGGGGAGAATCTACAGAAAAATGAGAGTATTACGTGTAATACGATACACTAGTTTTAAATTTTATTATTTTGTTGTAATTACAACATTAATAATTGTAGATATAGATATATGAAATGTTCACTATAGTTATTTATTTTAGTATTTTCTGTACATGATATATTTGAAAAAATATTTTGTTTCTTATATTGAGTTAGTTACAAACATTTTACATATTCAACTTTTTAGTTTTTTTCACTCATACATAGAAAAATTATACATAATAATTTATAAAATATTTTTTAAAATTAAAGTCAGACACACCCTCAGAATTCGTATACAAGATAATATATCATTGAATTTAAATGAACACGTCTTATTCATTAATCCATTATACTGACCTACTCATTGACAGGTAAGTACACTCGAAACCTATACCATATAGCAGTGTGACTTGCCAAGTATCTTATTTTTATTTATAAAATATATTGTTATTTTTAATAATTAAGTTTCATTACGGGTAATTACTTCAAAAAATGTTAAACGAATAGCCAAAGCACTGCAGCCTTTAAGTTTGACACGTGTCACGATTTTTTACATGCAGTTCAATGGACTGCAATAATATGAAAAGTTAATTTAAAAAGTTAACCAATGTCACCATTTAATGTCTTTAATATTGGTCTGAAGTGATGTTACGTCACTCGGCGAGTTGTATACTCCACAGCACTGTGTGCCGTTATACGTTCGGATATACCATTATTCATTGACTAGCTAGTAACGTGTTTTTTTGGCATTGACAACGTGCACCGATTATATTCGGATCACATTAGCTGCTTTTGTATATCGTTATTTAAGTTTAAATTGTCGCTCTAGTAATCGGTACCTATATATTATCTGTATGATATAATACAATATTAGTATACAATATCATTATGATAGACACTGATCGTACAAACAAGATGTATACGGTGGATGTTAATTCCTCCCTCAATTAGCCGTCTCGTAAAACCTACGATACAGGTACGATACCTAGACAGTATAAGGGCCAGAAAACAGTAGTGCGTGTGTGTGTGTGTGTGTGTGTGTGTGTGTGTGTGAGCTCGCGTCGCACGTATGTGATATTGTGTCTTGTGCGGTTGGACGCAAACCTTGCGTACGATACGTGTGTCAACGCATAATGGGTCCGCACAACATTACGTATATACACAAGTGGAGTGTGTGCATTATATTATGTGAGTGTGTTGGCGGGGAGGAGAGAAATATCATATTATAATAATTTATGGTATATATCGCAAGCGCAACGGACCGGCCAGTGGACCTAACCTATACTATAGGTAAATAGCGCAAATCTGGTCAATTTGCAGCGGTATCACTTACACCGAGCTGGTATGCACACGATATTTTAATGTGCTCACCGATGACTTTAACGTTACCGAGAGCGTACCTCTATGTATACATATATAGTTCTCGTGCTCGGTAATACACCTTGTGGCCGCAGTGTTGTTTGCACAATTCCGCGGCTTGTTCTCGACTCGCACGATGCGTTTACGAGCGAGATCATAATATTATTATTTTTATTATTACCATTATATTGTAATGTTTCTGCGCGGTGCACGTATTTGCAGAAAGATCGAACCATAAGAAGCCGGGATATGGGTGGCGATGGTGGGAAGGGTGGGAGAGGGATGAGTGTATATAACAATTTTATCGGTATAAAACATGCCTTAACGACCCGTGAAAACGCACACGAAATGTACGCTAATGATTCTTGCAGCCACTTGGTCGCGTAACTCTGCAGGCAGTGCGTGTTTTTTTCGTTTTGAGATCCAGATCTTATATAGAGGTACCTACCATAAGGGTAATACATATCGAGGCAAATAGGTAATTTTTTTTTTCGCAACAATTAACCAATTAAATATAGGTACGTCGAGTACCACGGCCTACTTCGGGGTCATAATTGCTTATACAATTTTATTAGATCGTTACGATGAGATTTACGGACACCGTAATAACTATATTATATTATATACGTAAGTACACGTTGTCCGCAATAAACGGTCAATGTACAACTCAGCTGGATTCTTGGTCAACGACGTGGGTGTAATACGCGCAGAGTATTTATATCATACATATATATATATACATAAATATTTAAGTCACAGCGCCCGTTAAGCCGATTGAACCTATACCTAGGTTGTATTCGGAAAATTAACTATGTGAAACATATTTTCTCACATCTGAAGGATGGTTTGACAAATGTATATATAATTATATAATATTCAATTACTAGGTTACGTAGATATTATTATTCTTTTCATAAACTATTTCATATTTCAGCTTATTGGTATTTATTTTTTCTATGATTCTATGGCTACCTATACTATAATATATCATGTATATATTATAATATATCATGTATATGCAAGATTTAGATACATTGCATAATGCTAATCATAGATACCTCAATAGTATATGTATTTTAAATGTATTTTGAACAAAAAAAAAAACATTACATAAATCATTTGTACGAGCTTTTAAGTTCAAAAAACAAATAAAAAATGTTTAGTACATAAACTGAGTAAGAAGTAAACACGTAATGTATAGTTATTAATTTCAAACTGTTTGTATAGGCCATAAGGGTCTCGGCGCGTTTTTTTTTTTGTAAACACTGCAGGTAATTGCACACCTATAATTTGCTTAACGATTTTTTTTTTTTGATAGCTTGACTAAAATTAATAACCTAACTTAAAATAAATTCAACCCAAAATTCGGATTTTTTATTAGCTTTATAAGAATCACAAAAAAAAAATTGATTAAAACTAAAAAATACAGTAAATAAATATTATTAACTGCAGCTGAAAAATAATAATTGGAAAACGAGTCATTGTAACATTGTTTGTATTACCTAAATCATATTATACAGATTTACTAGTATCATCCAAGTTTGTGAGTTGTGAAAAACTCAAAACTATTTTTTACACTTGATGAGTGAATAGTTGTGACAGTTCAAAATAAATAAATTACTAATAAATAATAATTTTACAACACTTTCATAAATACTCAAAAAACAGGTAAATTTGTAATTTATTTTGTACTGTATTCGATCACTAAGGTTTCATATGTCTCCACTATACGAGGTCAGATTAAAAACGCACTTAATGTTGACAACCTATACTTACCCTTGATCTATTATTTTTCAATACCGATTTTAGCGTTCAATTTTCATTTTTAGCCTTCGATATGTGCAATGTCATCTGCCTAAATGAAAATTAACATATTATTTACTTTTTAATTTCCATTCCAATAAGCTGTTCTTACTTCATACCATACCATTATTGACTGTTGTATAAAATTTACGTCATTAATTTACTTTTAAATGACAAAAAAGTACCAACTATATCGTTCACTAAAAATATTAATATTAAAAAATATTATTTTTCAAACTTTTAATTAGTATTTTACCTAAAGTGATTTGGCATAAAACGAGAATGCACAATAACAGCAGTCAGTCAGTCTGTGTTTGGCACTGAAAACTATATTATGGTACAACTAAAAAGCGTATAACTATTTAATAAAATGTAATTTAATGTTTTGTAGTTCATAAAAAAAAAATGAGTGGCATAATTCTCTTGCAAACCAATGGTATTTAATTTAAATCTATTATTTACATTTTTGTGATTGTGTTTGAACTTTGAAACATAATATTAAAATTTAAAAGTGGATATTTAAATTTGGATTAAATTGATTGAGTGCGTGGTATGATAATTAAATTTTTACATATGTTTTTAATACAACGATAATAATAAATATTAATTATTCTAATGTTTAAAATTGTATTATATATTTTGTTTATTCAACAAACACCCGTCGTAAAGACATGGACATGGAAAGTACAGCCCTACATATTAGTAGTGTAAGAAATTCAGAAAGTTAAATTTACCAAATATTAATCTCAATATATTATACAAAAAAAAATTATTTATAATATACCTATTAATTGAAGAGTGAGAATTCTATTCAGCGTGAGAAAAAATACCGAATGTCAGTTGTATTATATAAGTCGTGCAAGACGAGGTTTTTATGTTCGGTAAGTATATAATATATTTGAAAATAATATCCGTTTGAAATTCTGCTGTGTTTTAGAGAGGCGAAATGGTTTCCAGTTTCAAAAATTTTAAAGAGCATATACGAGTGTATAATATAGACAGATATAAAACTGCTATAATATTATTATAAAAAAAATTCAGTTTCGAACTCAACAAAATAAAACTTCCTATTTTCCAATGAGGTTCATAATTACGATAAATTGTTGTGATCCGGTTAGGCAACTGGGAACCGGTAAAACGTAAAAATGTATTTTGAACTCGTTCAAAACTCTGAGGAAACTTATCCAATCAACTTGGTACCATGTAAAAAAATAAATTCTGAAATACCAAAATGTCAAAAAGTTTGACGCAATCTTAATTGCAAACTCGTAAATTATATATGTAGAACACATTCTATAGACAAATGAGTTAAATAGCTAATAAAAAATACTTGGCAAATATAATATAGTTATATATAATTTAACGATCAAAAGAAATAACGTTTAAAAACTGTAACTCTTGAGTGGTTAGTGATTATTATTGTGTTTTAAAAATTACTTAACGTGAATTTTTTTTCTTTTCCAGAAGAATGTGAAAGTTTAAAAAGTGAATAACGAGATCTGGGTGTCTTATGGCAGGTAGATTTTCACATTCACAGTGATATCTTCCCTAAAAGAAAATTTCTTAAAATAAATTTTAAATAAATTGCATCAAATAATAAAAAAAATTTTAAAAAGAAACAAATTTAAAACGGCATATTATGAAAATGTACCTATATATTAAATTCACGAAATTCATATGTGGGCGTGAAATAATATTTTCACCGATATTTTTCTATCGATTGTATAGTTGAAATTAATGGTTTATTTATTATAATATTTATAAATAATTCATTAATCAATATTTTAGATATTCCTACCTTATAATTATTAACATAATAAATTAATTACAGTGCGCATGTATAGTATAACAGTATAACAAAATATATGATAATTTATAACTACGGTAGAGTATATATATCATGTTTAAGAATAACTGTACGTAACTATATCATAGGTGCAGCGCTCATGGGTGCAAGTGCTGCATCTGTTATATATTTGGGTTAATGCACTTAACCGATTAATCTACCTATAAAGTACAATCGTAGATGATTAACAGATATTATATTATTCTGGGGAAACCGCTACCCATTTAATTCACACGCTTTCTTAAAATGCGTAGGTAATATCGATCATTTTAATTTAAAATTAGGAGGAAATAGGTGACTGGTCTGCTGTACGATATTGTAGGTGTCAAGTGCATGTACCTCGTCAAAGATTAAATTAGAATAATGTGTCAAATTTTAATTCAATGATAAAAAAATTGCATATGAAAAACGATTCTGACCTGTCATTCTATATTGTTATAAGTATATTTTTGGTTTTATGATATAATTTATTATATTGCTTTATATTAATTTATATTACTATTGTATAGTAGGTATACGGTAAGTTGGAATAATTTTTTCCAAAATCATTTAATTTAAAAATGTCATTGTATGTATTATTATGTATAAAATATATAATAAACAAAAATTATATAGGTATACTTACGTCAAAAGGTTTTTCAAGCATTTAATACAACAAGTAAATTATAACAAAATTGCTACAATTGTTAATCTTCGTTTAAATTTTTTGTTCAATGCTAATTTAAATATTTGGTGAACATTTCAAATTTCCGTCGTGGTTATTTATTTTTGTGTTAAGTACACTAAAAAACTAAAATCAATTTTATCTAAAACTGGTTTTGTGTGAAAGTTCTCGTTTTTCCCAATTATTTGAAAAATACTTTTGATCCTATTGTACACTTAAGCAAGATACCGCTTTAAAAAAAAAAATCTAAGCATTTTATCTACTAAAAAAAGTGTCTGCGGACTTAAAACACACGCACACACACAAAAACACAAATATATAACGTTTTAAAATCATACATTCATCACTCCGCTCAGAATCTAAACTATTATATTAAATTATGTACTTAATATTTCTTCTAATTAACTAATTTTTTCGAAACATGTTGAGACCTAAAAAATTTACCATATTCAAAATTTTTAATTTCAGACAAACATTATTCGTTAGTAAATCTTATCTATATGCACTGCTTATACAGATTTTTTCTAAATTCATGATGCGGATTGTCTGTAGTTTACACTGCATTAGGGATCTGCTAAGTACCCACATATATGTTAAAATTAGATCCCATTAATAAATGTTTTCGTTTATCTGTGCGATGTATTGTAGAAAGTCGTAAGTAGTTAAGATTTTGACAGCTCCACCGTATGATAACGCACGTTAGGTATACGTCAAGAATTAACAAACAGCCATTTCCAAACATAACAGAGCAAATGATTTTTTCTCATAACTTTTCATTATATCCGTCCATATAAGTTCCGATATTAAATGAATCACAAAGTGTATCCTGGTACGAGATTCGAAAGTGGGGATTTATTGGTGAAATTAACATTCACATTTTCTTGTGGTACAAATTTGAATATAAATGTACACTTAGGAATATAATTTATCCTAGTCCCATGTTCAAAACTGGGTTCGAAAGCCGGGAGAAATGAACTAATCAATGTTCAGTTTGTCATGTTTAGCAAGATTGATATCTATTCATAAATATTTATTATTTATCTTATACTTTGTTGTAGATTTTTTTTTACTTAATTAGCCTTATAATTTAAATTTCATAACCAAATTATTTAAATTATTAGGTACCTACTAGTTAACGGTGAATATAATTATTTTCTTAAAGATAACCCCAAAGTGCAGTCGATGGGCGGTGCAGGTTAGTTACCAATCTGTAAACACGTTGTAGGAGAACATTTTAACACTTTAATAATTTCCAAATAGCAAAAAAAAAATTTAACACAATTTTAATATCTCCTGCTTATAATCTAAAATTGTATAACAACAAAACGTTGTATTAAAACCAACATTCTATACCCACTCTGAAAGAAATTTGTCAACAGAAAAACAAAGCTTCCTATCAAATATTGTTCTACTAAACCAGTGTTTCCCAAACATTGTATCTTTACCGCCCACTTCCAAAAAAAAAATCCGACAGACGCCCCCCTTAAAAAAAATATTGTTAAAAAAGTATGTAATAAAATAAATCCATATTTTTTTATTAGCATGAACTTTTATTAAATGTTCTTGCAGTCTCGACGGTTTCATAGCTTCATTTGAAAATACTTTTCGGCAAATGAGACACATTGGTAATGTTATATTTGTAGGCGATTGAATAAAACCATACTCCAAATATTCAATATTATACTGCCTACATTTTTTCTTCGATTCAGATGCCATGATGTGAAAAACGTTTAGAATTTAAATTTCTGTTATCGCAATAACGACAGATTATCGACGAATGTCGACAGACAACGAACGATTAATCTAAAAATACAAAACACACAATTCAGATAATTTGGATCACGTACGGTGTTTCTGTTATTGCGATAACGACAGATGAAACTATCACCGCCCCCTTTTTGTAATGAAATTCCCCCCAATTAAGCTTGTAACTTCCATTGCCCCCCTGGATAGGTCTAGCGCCCCCAAGGGGGCGATATCGCCCACTTTGGGAAACACTGTACTAAACTATATGTCCTCTAATATTTGTTTATGTTGTATTTCTCAGCAATTGTATAATAATTTAATATTGACTATTATATAAATCTATTTTTAAAATGTGCCCTTTATGGCTATTATTGCGTATATAATAGTTATGAATGAAAAGAGACTGATTCATATTTAATTTGAATCATCAATACTACATTTATGTACCTATACCTAGTGAAATTATAGTAACTCTATTAGACATTAATTTCATTTAGTGACCCCGACTAACAATAACCTTAGTTTTTTAATTTTCTTTATTAGTAACTTATTTTAATGTTGCATTGTTACCCATAATTTCTATGAGCATATTAAACGGTAATATTATCTGTAATCGTGATAACGTTTTATACGATTTAGATCAAGGAGATGCAGTCAATAGGTATGTATGTATGTATACAAGTGCATAGTGTATATATGTATATATATGTACCAAAATTCTCAAAAACACGGATAATTTAAATTTGATTTGATTTCAACAATTATTGTAATAATAGGTTAATGTTATCTGGATATGGCATTGAAAAGATCATCAGTAATCACTGAATAATGGGTAATTTTTGACACAAAAAAAGGTCGAATCGAATGGAAATATTGAAGTATTAAAATAAAACAAAATTTCACTTAAAATATCTTGTTATTTGTAGACCAGTAATATAAACCATATAAATCAATATAAGTCAATCTGAACATGAATCAATATGAACTTTCTCATCACACAATTTTATTACAGTTTTAAAAGCGAAAGTCGTATCAACATAGGTATAGGTAATCAATACAATCTGAAATGGTCTGTCAACTAAAAATGTGTTCTTCGCAATTAATTAGCTCTTTTTAGATAAATATCTCTGCCATTAAAATGTCGTACGTTTAGGTTTAAAAATTAAATGTATAAAAATAGATCCATAATATAGTGTAAATAACAAAGCAAAAAACATTTTCAATGACAAAACAAAACTCGGCAGGAAAGTAGGTACTTATCTAACACAATAGTATAATTTTTAACTTTTTAGTAATATGCAACATTCTAAGTATATGTCATTATATACTATACTCGAAACGAAGTTCATCAATACACTATTTTGGATTTAACTAATCGATTTTGAAGTTAGACGTTAGACGATGACAAATTATTTAACGAAAAGAAACAGTGGTTCGTATAATAGTACCTATAAGATATTCAATTTTATTTAATACGGAAATATCTCGTAAAGCTTACGCATACCATAAATTATTCAACGTATTCCTTTGAATATAAATAATTCAATAAGACCTTTTAAAGTTTTCCTTTGTGAAAATCAATTTGTATGATTTCTTAGTTAATATTTTTTTTGTTTTTTTTATTATAATATGGGTTATTGTACTGCTTAATGTGCTTTAATAATCTAACAAAATATAATAGTTATCTAAAGTATATATAACTATATGTAGATAATAAACCGCATCATTGAAAAAAGATCTATATGCGTGTAGATCGTTATTAAAAATGTATTAATTAGGTACATTTTGTAGTTTATAATATGTAATGATTCAATTTCGTAATTTAAAGAATGAGTGTTCAATATTGGAGCTAATTTATACATCGTTGCCAGTGGCGAAGAAATTTCAGAAAAATTTAATAACGATTTCAATTTTTTGTAAACGGATTTCCTAAGGGTAAGACGTTAAAATCATAGCTGATCGTTGTTATCGTTATGCGCTCAAACTTACAATAATTGTATCCATCACTCATATCAATACATCATGATTCAGACAATGTATATTATTTCTGACTTATATCCATAACCAGGGGGTATTCATAAAATTGAATTAGTCTTATACATTTGAATGCGTCACGACGTAGTACCTACTGTCTATTAAATGGACAATATTATTATCTATAGGTACTATTATGTTCATGTGCGTAACAAAATAATATGTTTAACATAAAAACGCTATTCATATCCGTTTATAAACTTCATAGTTTTCCACTCCCTTGTCGGATTATTTTAGGCAATTAAATTAAATGTAAACAATGAAAATAAATGGGCATTTTACGGGGACAGTAGAATAAAAGGTCCATTTAAATGGACAGTATTATGTTTAAAATATAACAGGCGTTATTGGGAGTATAATTAAATGTCCATTTGAATGGTTCAGCAGAATACGAATTTTGCAAATTTAGCATAAACTGAATATATGTATAGACATAAAAAAAACATTAACATATAGAATATAGATACTAAAATAAGTATATCGTAGATAGTTTATAGACGAGAAAAGGTACAGTTATACATATATTTCATTGAGAATCATCATTAATCATATTTTTTTATTTTTATGTCTCTATACACATTTGTATCTTATTACTCTAGGCCTAACAACCTGAGATTTTGAAGCCTTTATTTGTCTGATAAAAAAAAGAATGATACAGTTTCTAAGAATCTATTGAATGTTTTATAAATTAAATATTTAATAAACGTAATATAAAATACAATTTTCACCCAAAACATGTACCTAAAGGAGCATAAAAAAAATTATAAAAAGCTTAAGACGACACCAAAAATAGTATAATAATATACAGAAGGTATTCAGTAATTTGTCAAAAAAAAAAAAATTATAAACATTAACATAATGTGGTTTTATTTCACTGATATTTAAATATTTTGGACTAATCGATATCCCGTTTAGGGAATATGTCCCGACATTATTATATTAATTAGTTGTTGTAGCAATGATATTATACATATTTTTATATTAAGTGTTTTTTAAGTGTAAATATAAATCGTATAGTGACTAGGCATATTAATATATATTATTTATATTACTTATATAGATTGCAAAACCAATCAATAAAATAAAGTACCTGTCTATATTGAATAATAATTCGATGGTAGATCATATAACTTCATGTTACTAGTCAATAATTATTGCACCTAGGACACATTTATACCATTATTCACCGATTAATATTTCTGAAGGGTCAAATTTGGAACCTGGATATTGTTCATGGGTCATCAGAATTGCTGATGTCAGTGAAAACCAATGATCAAAAATGATAAATTACACAACATTAGAACGTATAATATTAACGGTTTTTACTTTTTTTTTTTTCTGCGGGCCGGATAAAATTTATCCGCGGGCCGCCATTTGGTGACCGCTGCAATATTGAATATTTATTAGGATTTGGGACATAAGTAAGTGCTGCATGTTACATTAACGCAAAACTACTAAATGTTGACTGAGTACTAGGAATTAGCTATTAAATATGTTCCTTATTTCACTACATATTATTTATATGAAACAATTTGTATTCTTAAAAGCATAATAATTTATGAACAAGCGCACTCAATTAGTATAAATTATAAATCATTAATTATGCTTTTTAAGACTTTCAAATCGATACATTTAACCTTCCAATTACTTATTATTTACAAAAAACATATTTAAAAAAAATTTTAAAACACTTTTATCCGGGTAAAAAAAAATTTGACCATTTCCAAGTCCACAATGAAACGTCTTAATTAGACTGAGATTAAATATTATGTTATAAAAATCAATTGAATTTAATAAATTTTAGAACATAAATATTCTCACTTCTGATTCAAATAAAAGATATAAAAATAATATACTTATATAATAATATATTATAATATTTCATTTCTGTATCTATAACGTTATAGATAAGTAATCATTTTGAATAATTTCTGACTATTTATTGAATATTAATGAGTTTTAATAATTACATTAATACATAACATGAGTGTTACTTCGTTAAAAACCTGTTTAATATGATTCGATCTGCTATAGTGACAGAAATTACTATGATTATCGAATTGTAGGTCAACTGCAGAACAAATTATTATGAAAACCGGAGCACAACTATAGGTAATAATACGCAATGTTTTTACGAAAATCAACTGAATACCATAATAGTTTTGATAAAAACAAATGAATCAAATATTATTAATCTGTATGGTTATCAAATAACATGTTAATATAATATTATTATATCATATAATAATACAAATTTAAACGCTTTCACATATCACTAAATTGTAATATGATAGGTAGGTATTACTAATTAACAAATGAGAAAAATCTGATCGGTGTATGATAAAACTTTCGATAAGTAGTGGGAAATAAATTAAAAACTTTAAAGCTATCTATAGACTATAAGTAAATTAAATAAAAAAAATTGTATTGATACCATGAGCTAGTCATAACCTGATCAACCTAAGAAAGAAATGATTATACCGTGATGAAATACACTTTTGATTGACATCGAATAATTTAATATAGGTACCAAGATAATGAAGGTCATAGATAATAATTATAATAATAATAAAATAGGTATACCTGCACACGTGATACTTACATATATCTAATTTGAATTTATATACAAATTTAGTAGCATAATGTGTACAACTATACACTTATACTATACATAAACTATGTATAGTATAAACTATTTATGTAGGTAATAAACTATAATTAAAAATGAATAAGCATTCTCATTGGCGCATGCATTTTGTACACAAATATCGATCATATATCTAATCATGAGCAATATTACTTTTTAAAAACAATCTGCAAGTCTAAACAATCTATAGCTAACCCTTAAATCAATTGAGTTATAAAATAACTAGGTGTTGGCGTGTTTTCCTGATATATCGACAATGTTATCAAAACAACTTGATATGTCATAATATATAATATATTATAATTGTTTCATATAAGCGTGCTCAAGGTGTCATTGCGATTCTAGAAAGGAACTATTTGTATTCTCTGTAGTGTAGATGGTCCAATTTTATTAAAAAAAAGTAAAAACTTAAAATGTATACATTTTCAAAAATTCGCCTAGGAAATAAACATTAAAGAAGTTATAGACGAGTTTAAAATGCTATGAATATTGTTTTATAACATAATTATTTTTTAACAAAATGTATATTATTTTTTTTATTTTTTAATTTTAAAAAAGTACATTTTTTTCTACTTTAGCGGGTTATAAGTGACAAATTGTTTATTTTGCCTATCCTGTCAATGAAGTTGCACACGCCTATAAATCGTTTAAGTTGGAATTGTTTAAGCCACAAGATGACATCCATTCTTTATAAAAATCTATAATCTTGTGTGATCAACGAATTACAAATTTAATTTAACCACCAGTTTCTAGTGAGTAAGGATAAAGGATAAAACAAGTCAGCGGATGCAACAGTTGTAGTAGTTGTACCTATATATGATATCACAGGTGGGCTAACCCTGAGCAAAAGCTGCAGGAGGTTTATAGGTAAGTTCAATGACGAACGATCACCGATAGTATAGAAATTGAATTATCAGTTCCACAAAACAACCATACTACTAATATGAGTCAGAAAATTGGTAAATTAAATAATAAATAGTAACAACAAACAAGTAATGCTCGAGAACGTATGAATGTGTAGCGACGATGAGTGTCTCATATTGTATATTATTTAATTTTTATATCCGGTGCACTTTAATTTATATTCATTAATAAATTCATTTATTTAAATAAACAATTATTATTATTGTTTTTATTATTATTGTTGCTATTGAATAAATTCAACTGTACTGTAAAAAAAAATTACATTATTTTGACAAGAGAGTAGCTATTTAACGTGTACATTTTATGAAAATAAATATGAATAATAAGTTGTTATTTATATAATTTACTAGATGCGTGTTGTACACATAGCAGCTGATTATCAGTTATCATGGACAATATAATATAATATTACCGATAAACCCGACGACTGACTTTTTATTTTTAATCATTTTTGCTATATAGATATATCGAAAATATCATTAATATTATGCCCGTTAAAAAGGAAATGCATAAATATGGCAAATAATCGACAAATCGCCAAATATGCAAAAATATGCTAAATACAATTTTACATATTTAATCGCGATATCTTCAAATAGATTTCTATTTCACCTAGCATTAAATAGGACATAGCAAGATTGATATGAAAATTAATTAGTTTACGAGCCCTCATAATAACGTTTCGAGTACCTACCATATTTCGTATACCGATACTTGTAAGTGGTAGTCTACCAATGTATCTATGTAGATTTTCAAATAATATTATTGTTGTAATATTTTTGAATTTTCCTTCTAGTTGAAACGTTTGTAATAACAATGTAATTAAATTTGTTGTCTTTTATAAAAAAAAAAAAAAACTTGAGCCATAAACGAGTTAAAATTGTTTTGTAGTCGATTATTTTTGTCAAAAAACTTATGAGACGACTAAATGCCGAAAATATATAAAAAGTCGTTTTGATCGAAAATCAACTGGTTGGATGGCGCATCATGGTGCAATAATGTCATAGAATGCGTGTAGACACGCAGACATTCAACCAGTTATTTCTTCTCTGGAATCGAAATAAACTATACCGTCTATACCACGCTGGCCATATACGTGGTTTTAAAAAACATTAATTGGTCAAGGAACTTTTTTAAAAAAACGATCGATGCTCCAAACAAAATATCTATTTAACGTGATTTATTTAGAACATCTAAACTGGACGCAGAATAAAAACGACTTTAGTTAACAGTGCGTACAGCATAACTTAAACTTGTAGGTATATTATAATAATATATGTATTCGCAATTTTAACTTTTAAGCCATCGACATATTAGAGACATATTGACGAAATATAAACACGTACATTTTATAAAATGCACCAATACTCGAAATTTGATAATCTTACAAGTACAGCTATATACATTTTCTATTTCATACATATTATATATTATAATCGTAATGCAAATAAATCAACTACAAATAATAGAAACGACATTTAATTTTCAATTTTACTAATGTACAAGAATATTAATAATAATGCATGTCCTGGTATATATCATATTCCAAAGACTATATACCTATATTAGATTCTTACGACTTTATATAGGTTAAAATAAAAATACAAACTTATCCATGATTCATAAATATTTAGTAGGCAGTCGAACGGTTATACCATATAATCTTGAATAACATGGAAATGTATATTTTCTGTGGGCTGTAATATAATCTATAGTTATAAAATAATTGTACATTCAACTTCGTTCGTATATACTTTTTAACGAAAGTAAACCTTTTTTTTCATATTCATTTCATAAATGTATAATTCAATAGTTCAATAATTATATTTGTATAATGTACCATATACGTAGACATTATGGACATTGTCTATCAGAGTATCAGACTATAATAATATGATTTATGGGACAATACTATGACTGAATAAATTGATAGTATTTAAACTCCGTAGGTATGTATCCGATTCGGTGAAACCACAGTATTAGGCAGTATGTGATTTGAACGAAAAAAGTCTTTGACCGTAATGCAACTTTCCAATATATTATAGTGTTGCTCAATATTGTGATTAAAGTGACATAATATGATTCGGATAATAGGTATAGAAAGTGAATAGGGTGAACTAAAAGTTTAATACATTAAAACATTAAGAGCAGTTTTGTGCTGTTCGTTTGTATATTTACGAAAGTACAATAACGTACAGACTATAATGAGTGCCCGTCTATATAGAGATAATATTTAATATTATGTTAGATCACTTTGAAGGTTTTTGTGATATTACTTTACCTAGGTTATTTCGGTGACTTCTAATATTTTGATTTCATAAATACTCCTAGTCATGATATTTGCGTAAAAATGACGACGATTAAACGGTATTATTCCGTACGTCATCCAAATTGTAAGAATGAAATTGTGTTTTCGATATAGAGCATAAAACTATAATATTATAATATTGTTGTTAATGCAGTAAAATTATTATTTTTAAGTATGTCTGTAGAACTACAATACAACACTTGTCAGGCTTTATCACCTTGGTGACATGGTTCAATCTCGAGATCAATTTTATTATTATATAAATTATACTTGTTATATGTAATGTTTATGTATTACTAAATAATGTTCTAATTTCGAAGTTAAACTGTAGGTAAAATTGGGCTTTGGTCCGTTTTATTAATTTTAATAAATTATTATTATTAAAATAAACTAACGAAGTATTAAAATGATTTCGGCATTAGGTCGTAATTTAGTACGTGGTAGTTTGTCAATAAAAAATACGAACCTAACATAACATTTGGAATGACTTCGAAAACGCTACCGTCGAGAAGTTAGGTAAGTTTGTTAGGTCTGAAATGGTCGGTCAACGCGTTAATAGATAATACAGTAGATAATAATGGTAGACGGTTATCTACTTCCGTCAGAACAATAATTTAATCATTTGACATCTAAGGGTGAGGTTGAAATTAATTTTTTGTGTACTTTTAATTTTGGCATCAATATTTTCTATACGTTCCTTCGTAGCTAATTTATTTTTGCGAATCATTTAGACACCTTCATCGGCTTGAGTTTTTTTTAACGTCAGTTGAGTTCTCTAACGATGTGCAATCATTAATTATGCAAGTTATATTATCAGTGTACCTATTACTGTATCGTGTATGTAATAGTGTTTTCAATTAATATTATGATATATTATCATGTCTAACCGTTGTCATCAACGCTTGTCGTTACAAATTTAGCATCCGATTGTACTAAAACCGGATATCCATATCAATTAAATCAGATATCAGATCCATATCAGATATTTGTTTGAATACATATATATATATCAATACTTTAAATCAGCAGATTTCACCACTGACCATAGTAATAAATAATAATAATGGTATATATATCACGTTTCGTAATAGTCCAGCCATTCCTTGAGTCACGTATATAGGCCATTATTTAATAATATTGTTGTTATGATTGTTATATTATAGATATTTTTTTAGCTAATAATAATAATAATAAAAAAATGAGACAAACTCATATTATCCAATTATTTATCAGACGGTATTGAACGTGCGCATTCGGTACGAAATACAACATTTGTTGTTATTATTGTGGCTATTTTCCGAAATTGGCGAGGTATTCGGTCGACGGGCGCGGTGGGGAGAAGTGTCCTAACAAATTTGGTCAACGATAAATTTTCATTACGATAATTATCTACCACCGCGACGCGATAAAAAAAACCTTGAATATGATATATTTTATTTTAACAAGAAAAATTATAAAATATACATTATAATATTATTTATAATATACATTTTATTATTGTCAACAATAATAATAATAATACGATAATAATAAGAATATAATTGTTTATATAATGGTTATTTGTCGTGGGTCACCAAGTATGTAGAACGTGATGATGCAACAGCTGCACATGTACGCGCGGTGCTATTTTCTCCAGACACACGTGAAACGTTCACCGACTCTCAGACGCCGCCGCCGACACTGGCACGCTGTTATACACGCTTTTCCATCGCGTACGATGTGTCTACTCGCGCCGGGTGACATTATTCGTAATGAAACAGACGACGACGACAACGTTTTTTTATTACTTTTTTTTTAAAAAAAAATTCCGGAATAAAATATACAAAACTCTTTTTTTTCGGCATACGATTCATTCCCACACTCGCAAGCCACGTGCTGCAATCACATTTAAAAATATATATACATATTATATTAGATAACCGGTCGCACACAGACGGAGCCGGATTCAAAAATATAATATTCTAAATACTTAACCTATACTTATATATAGGTGCGGGCGTACTCGAAACCAACCGAACACTACAAAATAATAAATTATGGACTCTTATCACAAATGATGTGCACAATATTATTATAACAACACGTCAACACAACTGTACAACAGTGCGCATATTGTCTTAACGCAGCCCTCCGTGCTTGGTCTTGGGAACCTAAACCGAAGCGGCCGTACAATGCACGCACGACGACCACGTTGAAAGAACTGTATCGCAATGCACTTCGCAATAAAATTACATGACACGTATACTTACCAATACGACGACGTATTGTTGTTACGCATCTATAATAATAAGGTACTGTTTGCAGTGTTCCTACGTAGCGAGTAGCGTTCTGCGATAGGTAATCACATTAAAAAAATATAAATATTAGATGACCGTTTTTCCGTTCTGTCGGTCACGCACAGACGGAGCTATAGATTCGTAAATATATTCTCAATACCTATACCTAGGTGCAGGTATACTATAAGCCACGAAATAACGGTCAACAAACTAACCGAACACTGGCTTGATCTTGGGTACCACAGCCGTACAATGCACTCACGACCACCTGTAAACACACCCTGAAACTCCGTATCGCAATACACTTCGCAATCAGATTTCACCAGCTATAGCTGCAGGTTGCAGGTACTCGAAAGTCGAAACCGTGGAACATCTGTTAAAAAACCAACTGAACACTGAAAAATATAGTCTCTAATCAGTAATCACAGATGATATGTTTATAATATTCAGGGGCGTCATTTGGCGTAAAATTTCGGCGTAGCAAATCTCTTAAATAATAATTTCTAATTCAATTGCATGTGGTATAATGTATGGTATATAAAAGTAAAGGAGCAGTCGGTGAATTGATAAATCTTATATATCTTTTGTTCATCATAATTAGGTAGAAATATATCATATACATCTTACGATTTAATTTCCATGGAAGTATTCAAGACACTTAATTATATCCACCTTAGTTACCATTATTATCAACTCTTAATCAATTGTTGTTTAGTTTAATACCATATATTACCATATAATATTAAAAGTGCCAACTATAAGGTTGGACAGTCGGTTATTATTATGGAAAAAAGTTTAAGTAAAATAATTTATTGTTGTTTACAAAGAACCTACTCATAACAAATAGGAAACTATGTACATGTATTGAGTTTCAACCCTGTTTAAATTGGTTGGGTAACAATTGCTACCCCGTAATGACGCCTATGGTAATAATTTGATGACAACACGTCAACACAACACAACACAAATAGTGCGTATTGTCTTGACGCCGTCTCTCACGCGTGATGGTCTTGGGAACCACCGCCGCAATGCACGCACAGCGACCACTCTGAAAGGACTGTCAACTCAGTATCGCAATGCACTTCGCAATAAAATTACATGACGCGTACCTACCAATACGACGACGCATTGTTGTTACACATCTATAATAATAATGATAAGAGTCTCTTTGCAGTGTTCGGTTTTTTTAAATAGATATTTCGCGGTTTCTTTAGCATTACGTGTTCCAGAATTGACGTTTATGTCAGCGTACAATCTAATAATATACTATAGGTAACATTATAAAAATATAGATTCGTATAAATACGCACTCGATGGTAATATTATACTTGTTATTATACTATAATATTATTTGATATCAAATGCTTTCCATCCGCCCTATACGATTTTAATCTCATATACAAATATGCATAACTAAATTGTTTTTTTTATTATTAATGTTATTATTATTTTTTTTTTTTTAATCGAATTTCACATATTTATTTTGTAGTAGATAGCTATAATACTCTGTAAATGATCTCCAATGTATTCTTCCATCACGTAATCCAGTGCCCTGACGAATCAATGTTTTTTCACCGTTATTATTTATTTTTAGCGTAAACCATTTGGTTAAAAAAATTGTAAGTGTCAATCTAAGTCATATAGATCATACCTACATAATCAAATTACGAGTTGTATGCAACACCACAGACCTTTCTTATACAATTATTAAATCATCAAAATCCATGATAATATTGTTATTATTTCAACAATATAATTCATGTCGCTGCCAATTTTGCAGTGAATTATTTGATCTATGTCTCTACTAAAACTCAATAATTTTATGTTTTCCACTACATTTTGATTGAAAATAACGACCTGCCTACTTTGATTGATAGTCTGTTCATATGATATCTGTATTATACAAGTAACCCTGAGTCGTTAAATGTCATTATCGATTATCAATGAAATATAAGAAATGTTGCCTGACACAGTGACACCTGTTGATATAGTAAATTATATATTTGTATCCACTGTCATAATACTAGGTATACCATAATAATATGTATTACGTTTCCATAAGCGTAATAGTTTTTTTCAATTATCCATTTAGATGTATAACTATTTTTTACCAAAAAAAAAATTGATTAACATTGTTTATTTCAATATGAAAACGTAAAACGTGTCGAGATTATTCAATAAAAATAAATACCAATAACATGGTCCGTCTATCCATAAATCATTTTAGGTAGGTACTGTTTTTTTTCTTAAATAAATACTTTTTAAATGTTTTTGAAACAACTAAAGGTTAAGCTTAGGATAGATAATAATAAGTAAGGTGTTGAATAAAATGGACGATACATCGAACGTAATTGATATACATAAATTGCATATTATATTATTCGGTCTGCCACTGAAAATATTTTATAATTTTATTATTAATACTTTCTTCCTTCCAAACTCGAGACACTTATTAATAAGAAAAATTTAAAAACGTAACAGTTTTAAGGTTATGACATTTAAAATTTTCTTTTTAATATTAAGTTTCAAGTATGTTTTGCATATACCTAACTTCTTCAATTATCCGTGAAAAGTATACGCTTTATTGTAATTAATCTATATTCCTTCTAAAATAAATCTAACAATTAATAATACAAAATAGTGTAATCTTCTAACTGTTTAATAATACAAGTTTTATGTGTTTGTATAGAGTAAGCATACACAATTCACCTTCTATATTATTTTTTTCAATTGATTAAAAAAATATGCTAAAATAATATTTTCCAAATTATTTTTTGGAATTCCCAAATATTTTGAGTTAAATACCATTTCGGCTGGACAACTTCATGCAGTCCGATCGATTAAAAAAATCGAATATAAATTTGCAAATTGATTTTTAGAAGTAGCAACTCAACTTTTTTTTTTTTGTGAATTTTACAAATTTTTTGTCAGCATATCGGCTGGTCCGATTTTTGTCTGATCGAAAAAAAACTTGTAAACTTCACCAAAGAAAAAAAAATTGATTTGGAAATTCTATAAGCCGATTTACAATTATTAGCAATTTATCTGCAAAACATTGCGACATTTATTGAATCGATTGAAAAATATCGGGAGGTCAACGGACATAGTCCAAGTTCTTCCGTTTATTCTTTGTACGAGAGCACTTATTTCGATTTAGATCAAACTCACATATTATATCAGTTACAGAATATATTATGATGACTTCTATGTTATTATGACCAACCCTGGTACGTATTATAGAACATATCGTGTAAAAGCCAATAATTTACCAATAATATCGACCGTCCACCCATAATTCATTTTAAGTAGGTACCTAGTACTGTTTTTTTTCTTAAATAAATGTTTTTTGAATTGTGTTTGAAACAACTAAAGGTTAAGCTCATGACAGATAATAATAGTTTAGGTATTATTGTATTGAATAAAATCAGAGTTGAGGTGTTTAAAACATTTTGTTTTAAACATCTAAATTAAATAAACATGGTTTTGTTTAAAACGTTCAAAACAAATAATTTAAGCAACATAAACAGTTGTTTAAAACAGAAAAATACATCATTTACGAGCATAATACTTATGAGTACCTATCAGCAACTCCTATTTATTATTTTTTTTTTAAAACAAAAAATAATTTTTTATATAGTTTAATAGGCAAACTTATAAAATTAAAAAAAAATAAATTAAATTAAAATAAATATATTATAAATAAATAATTTTTTTTTTTTGTAAATGTAGTGTACTTACGCAATAATAAATTGCACATAATAAATTAAATAATTTGTTTTAAACTCGATGAAATCATGTTTTAAATATGTTTAAAACAGTTGATAAAAAAAACTTAAAAAACATGTTTTTCATCAACTCTGAATAAAATATCCAATATATCAAACATGATTGATATATCAATTTCATATATTATTCGGTCTGGCACCGAGTAGGTATTTATAAATTTTTTAGTCAATACTTTCTCTCTTTTGGACTTGATACTAATATTCATACCTTGGGGTGAATTACTGAAAGTATTGTGTATAAGTCACTGAATTAGGTAGATTACAGAGTGGGAAGGATCAGTTGACAATATTGCACGCGAACAAATAGAACGTGCTGTATCAATTATAGCCGTGGAAGTAGCGTTCTGATTGTTTACTTTAAAATAATGGCACGCTCGTAACAATTAAAAAATGAAAATGTTAATTATTCGTTTCTAGTTAGGTAAGTAATTTTTTTTTTACGATAAGTAATAGTAGGTGAGTATACATATTATATTGGTATTAATAGTTTATAGTGACGAAAAATGCACAGGTACTTGCGTATATTTTATTAATTTGTCATAACTTTTTTCAATTAAAATCGAATAAAGATAACTGATAACTATTACAATCAAGTTTTCTTCATCAAAATTCTTAAATTTAGACGTTTCAAAAATTGTGTAACTATAAGCCTCTTATAAATAGAAATACTCAAATTTTATCTTATTAAAAATACCTTTGAGCTTTTTGCAATTTTTTAGAGTGAAATAGCTCGAAATAGTTTATTTCAATAACATATTGTGTGTCCACACTCCACAAGGATTACAATTAAGACATTTCAGCAGATAAAACCGTATGGAGCGATAGCACATTGAGAATGTGGGGCCTGCATTTGCACCTATTTTTGTGAAACGCATTCATTGGCCTGCCAAAAATATACTATAACTTATATAGTATATGTATCTTTTAAATCAAGTTTTTTTTTTTACTTAATAAATACGTTATTTCAATGGTTTGACAATATTTACCAGGTACAAAGATAAAATGTATACAAATAAAATAAATTATGTATTCTCAAGAACAAATAATAAATAAATGATAATTTATGCAAGGCACAATATTGTTATATTGTTTGTACAAATTAGTAATTACAACAAGGATGCAAAAACTAATAGTCCTGCCCCTAACTTCAATAATTATATCTAAATAGGTAACCAAAAATCACAAAAATTGAGTAGCATTCCTAGTTGCCTAAATTTTAAACCTCTTTGCTTTCTTACACTATGCGTATACAGCCATATAGCAATATAGGTACTATAACTGTATCGAGTAAACTGTGACTTGGTATTAATGTTAAAATATTATTTTAATTTCTTTTTGTTATAAATTATATTGTAATTTTTGGTATAGATAGGTAATTGAACCACACTGCAGTGATGTAAAAATTATCAAATTAGTAGAATTTGTTGTCCAGGATAGGTTATTTCCAATCACCCTAGGGGTTTCAGTAAGTAGCTATAACTGGCAAGTTAGTGTTAATTTAGGTATAAAATATTGCTTAAATATTATGGCATGAATGAAAAATGAAATAATAGATTTTATTAAAATAATATACTTATAACAATATAATACAACTCGAGATGGCATAATAATGTTAATGTTATATAAGTACGTCGAGTCTTGATAACTCGAATGTTAAGGAAAATAAAAATTAATTCGACTTATGTATTTTTCAAGTTACATAACTCGAATTAATTGAAATAAATTCTTAGGGACAAAAAAAAATCGTGTTATCGAGGTTTGAGTTATCGAGACTTGACTGTATTTAGTGGGTACACCAAACCACACCCTCACAGTTCTGTATCTTATTTAAATTTGAATAATTGCAGAGATAAACTAATATATAATTATATTAAAATTAAATATTTACAAATCAAACAGGGATAAACCTTAATAAAGTATGTATAGGTTTGCCAAATTTAAATTGTTCATAGTTATAACTTATAACATTCATACTTATATAATTATATAGACTTCAAGATTTAAAAACAATAGTAATATTAAGTTCAACGTAAAAAAAAAGCACAGACTTTATTTCGAATATCGTTATTTGCAGTTTTTTTATGTTACATATTATAAGTTTATTGTTTATTTTTAATCGTTAATTATAATTAATTATGTATTATGTTTAATGATATTAGACTATTTTCGTTTTTTTTTCACTATTTTCCGTTATAACTTTATAAATAACGGTTTGAAGCCCTGGTAAATTGTATTGATTTAAAATTTTCAGGCGTACGACATAATCATGAAATTTTAATGATTTCAGAATATTCAAGTCTCCGCTGTAAACAATGATAATAATAAAGTTTATTTGGTAGATGTCAGACGTTGGGAAAAGTCGTAAATCATATTACAATTGACCATATCTATTAAATTAATTGAAGGGCATCCACACCTGCAAGTCTGGATCCAGATAACGAAATTATCAAAATGGCACGTGCAAATTTCTTTATAGGTCTTGACGCCTGAATAGATGCAATTAATATAAATAAATATAATTAACAAATATAAACAAAATAATAGCCCGCTTTAAAATTAAAATATCGAGAAAAAAAAACTAACGTAAAAACATATGTATATTTTCGTAATATATAATTATTCTTACCTTATAAAGTTTAATAATATTCCAACTCACTCTAGTAGGTAGATATTAAAATCCCATGCAAAATTGGAACAGTAGAACGAAAATTTGGTGTGTTGTACGTAACGGTGTATCCAAATTTATTTCGAAACGTCCGAATTGGTCGTGCAGTAAGGGTTGTAAGGGAACCAATTCGGATGTCAATTTTTAGGTAGGTATGGGAACCAATTGGCAATTCGTATGCAGCCGATAGCCGAACGTAATTGTAAGACGGAGACAACACCACATAGGTATTATAATTATATATGCGGGTGTGGCGTCTACTCAAAAGCTGAATAATTTCCATACGACGGCGACCCGAACGTCAAAGCTGACCGCAACTATATATCGACACGCTCAGGTAACGACGTAACGTTTGTGGGCCCAAACTGTGGCCCCATTAGTAACACATATAATTAAACGCAATTTTAGAATAGATAGACACCTTCGTTATTTTATACAGAATATTACGAAAAAAAATTAAAACAGAATTATCGATCGATGACAAAAACAATTATAATATTGTGATAAGTTTGGGCGTAAGCCGTTTTTAACACGTTCGATCGAACGTATACGTAATTTCAATATTCCTCTACCCTAAAACTTTCATTTATCAATGCTACCGTTGCGTCATTTACTTGGATGGAAGAATTACTACTTCCTTGTCCAATTATATTTACCAAGTAATTATAACACAAATATGCATACCTACTTGTTGACTACATACTTTTCTCTTATATAATGCGCGTGGCGAAGAATCGTCCGTATTTTTTTTTTTTTTTAATTATCCAATAAGTTGAAACAAAAATGTAATTTCCACGCAGTAGCAAAAAATTAATTTAACACAACATTTCTCTTGTTTAAATAATTTAGGAACCTTAATAACTATAATTATGGTTTGTAATATTATATTACGTACCAGATTAGTATATCGTATAACCGAAATATTAAACACAATAAAATATTCCATGTCGTTGTTTGCTTTTTAATTTTAACTTGATACTATAATATTATGATTAAAATTTAATTGTTTTAGTCTTAATTATTCGTGGTAAAAAAACAGAGTCAAGGAACGATTTTTGAATTAAAACGGATAATTAGATTACATAAATGACTAATGTTAGTCATCTAAAATATTTGAAAAATATTTAAATATTCTAAATACTATTTTTGGAGTTTTCATCTTCAATAGGCACCAACAGTAATTTTTATTGATTATTGGAGCCAACCACATTTTTAACTCCACAGATACTTGAATACTTTCATAATATTTTGAGGAAATTCAGTACCTATTATTAAGAAAACAATTTTACAGTTGGAGGCTTTTCCTAGAAATTATGCTACTATATATGCCATAGAAGAATCCCAAACTCACAAACAAAGTCCTCTCTCCTGTGGGACATTTATAAGTTATAACCTTTGCCGAGAAAAATGTCCTTATTAAATATTTTATGCTTGAACAATCTGGGTAACTGGTTTTCCAAGATTTCGCTGTATGCATTATTTATTAACAAGCGACAGCAATATTACACTTTGTGTAGGTATTCAAATATTTTTGAAGAAGTGTAGGTATTTATTATTTGTACTAAAATAATAATTTATTTTCAATTTTTATATTTTTGTTATGAAAAAACAACATCAATATGTTAATATTTAAAAAATAAAAATGTACAATACTGTATGATACTATATTTGGATAACTGTTCGTACAGAAATGAGAAATGAGAAAACTAATAAATAACTACTACACAGTATTCTTCAAAGAAGTCCATTCAAAACGGTGGTCGATGTTATTCCATTATTTTGTAACGTCCAACGTTCCAAGTCCCAAACATAATATCATCTATTCCGTATTATAAACATATTGTTAGACTCTCACAAAAGCTATTATAATAAAACACATTTCCTCATACGTCTTGCTGATGTGAGGATTCATTATTATAGTATTGCCTAAATTATATCTATTGTTGTTCTAAACGGTATCATAATATATAGAGTATAATAATATTATATCGGGGATTACGAAAGATCAATTAAGATTTTTAAAAAACTAGTTTAGTATGACAAACAATATAATATCATAATTATTACCGTCATTAAGTGTTATTAAATCAATAATGATAATCAATCGAAAATCCAACTTGTATCTCCGTTTAAGGGTGGACTCGGTTTACTCGTAAAAACGCTCTTTCGGAAAGCGATAGAAATGTTTTTGGTACCGTTTAGAAAGTGGTAGATGCTGTAAGTAATTTTTTTCCCACTAGCGCTATTAGACAGTCATTGCCGTGGCTTCATGGGCTCGTCTTTACCTTATTTGTCTAAAATATATTCCGGTTCTCACGACCAAGCTGTTTGTTATGCATATATGAATTATAAAGAGTGAAACAAATGAAACAAGAGCGCAAGACAAAATGGGTTCTCAGATTGGCGTGATGAAATTGGAACACTGGTCGTTTCGAAACCGATCGATGGAAATAATGTAAATGACGGGTACTATGAATTCAACTGTACCTGCCTACAACTAGATCATCGTCGTGACTTTACGATGATCGGTGGATCGATGGATAGACACCCAAGGGGAATAGTATAGGTATTTTTGTATCGTTTCATCTATTGAAGATTTTGAGATGGTTAATAGAGAAACTATTGCAGGTTTTACAACAATTTTTTTCAAAATACTTTAGCAGCGATGTCCTTCAAAAACAATCAGTGGGGAGAGGGGTACGAATAATTTATAGCCGACTATCAGTTATACTGTAAATTAAATTCATGAAATATAAAGCATAAAAAATGTTCAGTAGATTTCTAGAAAGTTATGAAAAACTTGAAATAATAGTAAAACTTCAAATTTCAAGTAGATACCTACTCCTATACATATAAAAAATTCAAAAAAAAATGTATTTATTTATACAGCATACGTTTATTATTATTATAGTTGTAAATTGGATGTAGTTAATAGATATAATGAAATGTGTAATTGAAATTTGCAAATTTACATATTTTGCTAAATATTTATGAAAAATATTTAAATTTCTGCACAGCGTGCATTTTTCTCAGATTAATTTCCAAATAGATGACAATAAATATTATAGTATAACAACTATGCCTAGTAATAGAATTCTTTTAGTAAAGTGAAACAAAATACAAAAACTAGTCTTTATTTATTCAAATTGTATTCTAGCCTACCTACGTTTTGGATTCTGAGTGAAGAATATATTATTCGCATTTCAATTAAATTAAATTTTTTTTCGTGGTTTTTGAGTAGGAGTTAAAAGTTTTATGCGTAATATTTTTAAAATCTAAAAACTAGTTTTGAATACATTTTTCACGAATATTTTATAGGTAGATTGTCTTTCCAAGAACGATGAAAAACTACCGCGGTAACTGTTGGAAAAGTATCGAAGAGATAATGAGCGCAGTCTTCACTGAACTGAACTCAGAATAATTGTTTGGCGCGATGTATTATCATTGTTTTGAAATTTAATATCACAATACAGTAAACACAACTGTCTTGTTTCGTGGTCAGTGAAGCGAGACGAGTGCATAACATCGGGTTCCTGTGTCCTGTCCGGCTATTATTATTAGTTATAATTTTTTTTACGTGACTATCATTGTACCTACATAAATCGCATAAGATATAATTTTAAAATTTTTTTATTTTATTATTTAACACAGTTATTGGTCTTACGCGGTGCATTCAAGAAGTTTATAGGTGATATTATACTGGTGTGCTAAAACGCGTAGAACTAAGTAGATATGACGTATTTTAATTATTTTCAAATTTCGAGAGTGTGCGTGGAGTCGTACATCCGGTTAGAGTATATGTTATGTTGAACTGGTTTTACCACTTTTAGCCAAAGGTTAAGACTGAGGAAAAGTAGCAATGGGTTATTTCGTTAAAAAAAAAAAAAAATAACACGAATGAAATGTATAGGTACAACAGTATTCTGGTATGATATGTATTTCTTATAATCGTGTGTGTACACAGGTAACCAAATAGAACTTGGTAATTTGTTACACCTACTTAACTAGAAGAAAAAACCAATGATAATAAACGTATAGATAATATACTATTTAATGCAAGGGTAACCAATTAATATTTTCGAAGGGCCACATTAGGAGTATCTGGAAATTGTTGGCGGGCTATCAAAATTGCTGACGTTTGTAAAACCTAATGAACAAAAATAATAAATTAGAACTGTAGAATGTACAATATTATCGGTCAATTTTTTCTTTTTTTTCTTGTCTGCGGGCCGGATAAAATTTGTCCGCGGGTCGTCCATTTGGTGACCTCTGTAGTACAATATTATTCTATAATATTCGGCATTAGTATCAATATTTATTTATATTTTTTTAGATTTCTATATACACCTGAAATACTAATAAGGTTATTGGTTTTCTGAAATACATTATGTTTCAAAGATTTATACAAAATATTTTAAGTATGATACATGAAAGGCTCATAATGTTATTTTGATTACACGTGATATAATCCTATGTGTATATATCATATTTTATGGATCTGGTTTGTCTCTTCAAGGAGTTGAAAAAGAATCGATGTTGTCTCTGGGTATTGGGTGCTATAGTATTTCACAAAGATTGTAGAGGGGAGCATCAGTCTATCCCTGGAGTCTTTCATCGGGAGGCATTCGGTCAGTAGATGTTTTTTATGAATATTATTAGGAGCATGATTCATAATTTCATATGATGTTAGCTACCACTATAATATGTAGTGAACGTACATTTAGGCGGTATAGCTACTTAGTATCAATACTAACACCGCAATGATTTCTAACTAGATTTTTCGATAATCTCAACGCACCGTAAATTAATAAGTCAGTATCTAGTCATCAATTAGAATGCGTTTTGAACGTTACCATTTTTATTTACATTATTTTAATTAATTGAGCAAACGGACCGTTCATGAAAGCATATACCTATAGGTATGCCAGCACTTTCGCTTTGATACACAATAATAATATAAACGGTACACTTCATGAACACACATCATGTTATTATTATTATTCGAGTTTGACTATATAATCTACACTTTTTTATGAGAATGATCTAAGTCATTTCTACTAGTATAATAATAGTTTATAAGCTGTATGATTTATGCGTTTGATATTGCCAATCACGGGCGGCTATATTAATCAATTTAATGAGTGAAAAGCTTGTATAAAACCGTCAGTAAACACATAATGTTTTATATAATTTGTATGTAACGCACATAATAATTACAAACCGAAACGCTAAAATTATTTGTAGATGCAAGAACATAAACGATTTAGATTATGATAAATATAAAATAAATAACGAATGGGAAGCATACCTAATACTATGCTATTATTATAATTTCTCTTATATCTATAGGAGTATGTACATATTGTGTGGCTTAGAAAATCCTTTGTTATAATTTTATTTAAATATGCAAAACATATTGTATCAGTTAAACACTTTTTGCATACAAACATAATTTATTTAAATGTGTATTATGAAAGCACGTACAGCAGAATAAATAAAAAATATCTAGGAAATACTGAACAAGTTGAAATGCATTGAGAAAAATTGAAATTTTTTATTAACATTAACTCGTGGTCGCAAATTTACACTTTATAGGAAGTTATATAATATTATGTTTTTTCATCACATCTAAGTATCTAATATAGTCTTTGTTCTTCGCGTGCAATTGATTAATAATTTCTCAAAAACAAAATTATTATTTCATATTGTATATAGTGTTATCTTTACAAAAACTTAAAAAACATTGTAATACCTGTCATATTTAATCTTCGAAAATTGTAAACAATAATGAACAAATATCAAATTAAAATTACGAGTAAACCTTAAATTAGTTTGTAAAAATAATGTCATTAGGTAATCATTAATCACTGTGATAATCCACGTCTATACTGTATAAAAATTTTAAATTATAGTTATCGTCGCGTTTTTCAGAATCAAACATTGTTTAAATAATTTTGATTTGTATAAGCTATTAATAATGTTCTTTAAAACCTATCAAAATAGTCAAAAACCCTAATAAATTTAAAAAAAATTAACCTACCTATATAGAATTAATAAATGGTCAAAATTAAATATATAATTATATTATATTATTATACAGTATTATATAATACCTCTAATTTGTAATTAAGTATAACAATATATGTGTAAGATGTTAACTAGTAAAATATGTAAACAACCATCATGACTTATAACTAAAAAAAACTGCAGTTCACACTTCGAATATTATACATTATATACTATACAAAATACAAAATATAATATTAAGGATATGTTATTATTATGTGTTATTTATATTTTTAATTTTAATTTTATTATTTATAAGTATTTTTTCCTCAAGCTTCAACTCTTCCCATTACCATTCATAATATAAAGCAATTATAACATTTATTAAATACTTATGGGGACGTCATACCTGCAAGTGATGTCTCCGTCTTATAAACGTAGCCTGCAATATTTGAGTTCAACAGAACCAATTATGT
The DNA here is from genome assembly GCA_027563435.1 of Nasonovia ribisnigri. NCBI lineage: Eukaryota > Metazoa > Arthropoda > Insecta > Hemiptera > Aphididae > Nasonovia > Nasonovia ribisnigri. The sequence continues at coordinate 5,240 of JANEHU010005046.1, read as the reverse complement.
ACTTTTACCTTCAATATTAGAGTGAATTAACCTAATATCAAACTTAATTATAAGAACATTATCTATGTTTATAAGTATGACAATTTTTACAATATATTATTTTTAAGCGAGTTATGAGTATTTTTAAATTGCAGTATTTAACGCACTCATATTATATATGTAACTATACAACTCAAATTTTGCTAAGAATTGTACATATCATAAAAAAACTGACGTACAAAAACAGCGTTAATATTTTTAGATTTATGTTCATAATAGGTCAACTCACTCTATAATATTAATCCGACGACACAAAATTGGTTCTGCTTAACGTACATTTGCAATGTCGTCCGTTTGTAAGACATAGACAACGAATATATACGGGTGAGCATGACGTCCTCTTAATAGTTTTATGTTATAAATATTAATTCTCAAAGTTGTTTTATTCAAATAAATGGCAATTTAATGCAATCACACAACAAATAATAATTAAAGTAAATTTGAACACGCAACAATCATTTAATTTGATTTAAGAAATTTCTTTAACGTGATAATTTGTAGTCTGTACTTTGTATGGATAGGTACTATGATTAATATTAATACCTATACACATACATTATTACATATATATTTCATATTATATACTTATATGACTATATGACTATATGAGTATACGACACTCTTACAGCGTATATTTTAATATATGTATTGAAGTTTAGTACCTAACTAATAAATCTGACAATTGTTGTACATATTAGGTTTACCTGAGAAGGCATTCATAAATCGGATCACTTTCATGCGTGCATATTCCCACGCACCTTGGATGATGATAAAATACATTTAATGTATACATAATATGTATATATGAATATAATATACAGCATTGACCACAAACTTGATGCGTTTGTAAATTACCTATATGAATTATAACGATATAAACAAGTAGGTAAATAGGTATATGGAAATATCCAGTGATTAAAATGTAGAACGTTTGACATGCAAGTATAAATAAATGTATTAATATATTATATTTGCTTATTTAAAGCCATTCAAGGTCAGGTCAAATTAATTTATATTTTATATACTCGATGCTTATTACTTACTAACAGATTACCATATAGTATTATCTATAGGTAACTTAATATATGCCAATACAATAAAATTGCAGCGTACCTACATCTAACTTAACCTAACCTATAGTATCTATAATAGAACACACATTTTAATTCTCGTTATACTAGGTATCTGCATGGGGGTAAGTATTGTGCAAACGGTTCACCCCCATGCAGCGATATCAAAAGAAAAAAAAAGGTAAGAGTGTGTCACTCTGCTGTACAGTAAGTAACAAGGAGGTCACTGTTTAATGGATGGTATTAAATTTGAATTTAATGATATAATATCATTACATACGCAAAACAATTCTGAGCTGAGTCGGTTTGTCAGTGTGGATATTTCATGTTATATTTATATTGTTATTTCTTATTATTAATACGGAAGTTGAATTATTATTATAAAATTACAACAAAATTACTAAAATCGATGAAAATTGTATCGTGTATATAAAATGTTAATATAAACAGTCAGTAAAAATTTCATGTATCTGCGGTCATTTGTTTTAGAGTTACACCAAAAACCGATTTTTCGTAAAAAATCCCGGTTTTCCCTAATTTTTTTTTTTTCTCAGTGCTTTTGAAAATTACTAAAAATTTTAAATTTTTACCTACCCAATGCACCAACTAGATTCACTTTCCCGCCGAACAAGATACTGAAATTTAAAATCAAAGTATTATTTCAACTACTTATCGTGTACACAGAAAAAAACACACACATTGTTGTAAAATCAATACATTCATTATTGCCCCGCTCAGAATCTAAAAAAAGTACCTATGTATTTACTTTAGGTATACCAGATTATTTCATACACTACATAATTCTTTTATAACATGTTTATGTAACTTTTATATGTATTTTTAATATTTATTACAATATTTTATTTGAAGTACTTACTTAGAATATTCAATTTTTGAAAAACTTAGGTTTGTTTAATAATAATAAATATTAATATAGTAAATATAATAATAATATAATATTCTTTTTAAATATTATTCCGTTTATAATTTTAACATGTTTCGTGCGAAAACATTCTTACGTCAAATGTTTGGAAATAGAATGTTTGAATCTAAGATAGGATAAATAGGAAGGGGGAATTAGTTATTTTATAGTTTATTATTTTTTTTACTTCTGTTCATTATTCAATATTTATACTCAAAAAATTTAAAAACAAAATCTTATCTGAATTAAAATTATAGACAAAGCACAAAATGTTCTATTTAAAAAACCCTTACCTTTCGTTAACTAGAATATATAATGGACAAACCAAACCGATTCCATGTCCGACAGGGCCGCTCTTAAGGGTTGCCTCACGCATTGTAGGGACCTCTCACTTGGAAGTCAAACTTTTTTTAAACTATGAATTGCAGAAAAAGTAATATTACATGATAATATAATAAAAATATTCACATCAAATAGATTGACTTTCCAACTGGAAAAGATACTGAAGTTGAAAATCGAAGCATTATTTTGACTACTTATCGTGTATATATACACACAAAAAAAAGACAAAAAAAATGTACACAATTTATTGTAAAATCATTAAGTACATTTATCGCTGTGCACAGAATCTAAAATTATAATTGCAATAAAAAGTTTTATTTAAGTAATTAGGTGGAGGGTGAAGACTAGGAGGGCCTCGAAATTATATTTTCCCCGGGCCCGTAAGGCCTAAGAGCGGCCCTGCCATATCGTAATGGCTAATATACCTAGGTTTAAAACACATCATATTACCTATACTATTTAGGTACGTATTTATACGTGAATGAAAAAAGTATTTAAATATAATATTTTCCAATAAGTATTTAAATTCAACTATAAAGACATAAAACATACTGAAAATACTTTTAAATATTTACTTGTCTGTCTTGTCTGTCTACCGGAGGTCTTCGGGATATTTAGTGTTTATAGTACCTACTTAATTTTTATTTAAAATTATAAAATGGCAAAATATTATGTAGGTTATTGGTATACAAAATATTATACAAATTTTATTTCAAGATATTATGGCGATGACTCGGCTGATCTACCACGGTTTTCACTTTTAGGAGCATCTTATATTTTTGTGACCATCGCTGTGAACACGTGTGTATATTATACACTATAACTACACAGGTATACAGGGTGATTCATTTAACGTAAAACACTCAATATTTCTCAAAACCATTTACTTTTTTCAAATTTTTTTTTTTTCAAAATTTTAGATCCATGCTGTTCTAGAACTATATAATTTTTTTTTATTTTTCACCCCTATATTTATTAGGTAAACCACTATCAACTTTTGATTTTCAAATGACAACCTATACTTTAAATTTCATAAACTAATTAAGCTATTTTTTTAATGAATTTTCACGTTTAAATTTTCATTTTTCGTTAATCCGTTGACGAGATATAGCCTCTCAAAGTTGGATGGTTTTGGGTGGTGTTTGTGTGTAAATACCACTTAGACAGTAGATAGTAGATACCCTATGATTTTTATACCGAGGTAAAAGATTTTACACTTTTCAAATCAATTTATCAAGTACACTGTATTGTAAGCTTAAGTTTTGCCCCAAAATGTATTTTATAATACTCATTTAGCTAAGGGTTTTGCGTAGTTCACCCCACTGAAAATGATAGCCGGTATTTATGGCCGCATTGGTCATAATAATACATATTACCTATCAAATATAAAGACCAGAAGTTAAATGTAATAACATTCGAGTCCAAGGTATAATAGTGATAATCTTTGTACTTTGTACCTAAAGCACAAACTCGTTACAATAATTGATTGTCATAGTGCCATATTATAATAAGTAATTGCCAATTGGATCATAACTGTCACTTATCGCATACCTACTGTCTTACGCATATCTGTTGTCTTCTGTGCACTCTGTGCACGCCGCACAACGTTATAGTACTAATTGTCTACTATCAATTGCTATCAATATATTATTATCATGCGTTTTGCTCTGTGCTGATATCATAGTTCCATGGACTACATGGAGACAGCTGATACATGTCGATATGAGTATACCCGTTACCTGGTAACCAAGGATCATACCATGATAGTGCGTTGAGTAGATAAATGGTTGTCGGACGTCGGTTAGGTTATAAAATAATAACAACAAATTGAATCGTGGTCGTAATTCGTATAAAAATTTTAAATTTTTAAACTCTACAGTTCTACCTAAGTGTTCAAATTTTATTGATATACGTTTAGTAGTAATATAAGTTTTTGTAAATATTATAGTATCATTTACTACAAATTGTATTTCATGTATTTTCTTTTAATAATTTAATCAAACATATGAGTACTCCTCAAGTTGGAGAATTGAAATATTGAATACTTGGCAATTACATTTGTACAATTTATTGGTAAGTTTTACTAGTTTAGTTTTTAGTTGCCGAAATTATACAATTTATCAAACATACTAAATCAAGACATTTTTATTTCAGTAATCATGTATACAAGTACAATTTTTTTTCAAACCTTTGTATGCCTAACCTATGGATCACTGGTACCTACTGGATACTTAAATTTGGCCTGTTACCTATATAATCAAGTTATTTATCACTACAAAGAAATATTAAAAAACAACTAAGATGTTCCTGCGAGTTATTATAAAGTTTGTTTTCCTTTGATGTTAAAATGTGGCATAATATTGATTTGAAAGATATAACTTTATTTGAAAGCTTGTACTCTAAAGTGATAAAAGTTATATTGAAATATCCCCTTTTTAACTTATAAACAAAAGTGAATATAAAATTATTCATCTACATAATAATTATGATTCCAAAATGGTTCCACATAATATGTCATTTTTGATATGCCATAACAAAATCTATTATCATACAATTTGGAAGATCTTGTATTTTAAAATCATATTCATACTGCCATATTCAAATTCAATTACCTACATTTGCAAATGGTAACAGTGAATAATAAAAATAATGTTTCACATATTGGATTTAAATATTTCAATAGAATACAAATAAATAAAGTATGTATAAATATTTTTAACTGTTATATTATTGAATTGTTATATTGACAAAAAAATTTTTTAGATGATCAAGATAATTTCAAAGAAGTGGAAAAGAATCTAGTTGGACCAACTACACATTACTAATGTACCTAACCTATTGAAAACTGAAAATTGTATGATATTTTA